>PVIR01043722.1:0-11582 GCA_004026965.1 Petromus typicus
AGGATCAATGGAGTAGACTAGAAGATCCAGAAACTACTCCAGATACACTGAGACACCTCATCTTTGACAAAGGAGCCAAAAATCCTCAATGGAGGAAAGATAGCCTCTTTAACAAATGGTGCTGGAAAAACTGGGCTTTAACTTGCCAAAGGCTAAAACTAGATCTAACTCTTTCACCGTGTACCAAGCTAAAATCAAAATGGATAAGAGACCTAAATATTAAAACAGACACTCTAAACCTACTGCAAAACAGGTTAGGTAAAACTCCCTACACTCTATTACATTTTGTTTTGCTCTTCATTTATACCTTGGATTTCTCACATAAGAAAAACCAGGTGACCTTCAAGCTTGTGGGTGAGATTCAAGTTAATATTATAGTTTCAAGGTGCACCCATTTTCCTGAGGATGGCTCAAGTTTAGCTCCACTCTGTGTAAATGCCACATTTTCTTTATCCATTCATCTGTTGATAGACATATAGGCTACTTTCAACATTTAGTTATCATAGACAGCATTTTTAAAAATTTAAATCTTTATTGGTACATTATGAATACACAGCATCAACACATTCAACATTGAGAGTTTGTACCAGAATATGACACGACTTGATTCTCATTTTTCACCTTTTTTATTTTTTCCAGTACCAGGGATAAATTCATGACCTTGTGTTTGCCTGTCAAGCACAGTGCCACTGAGCCACAACCTGGGCCTAGCTATTATGAATTCTGCTGCTGTAAGATGGATATGCATGTATCACTATAATATGATGTCTTTAACTCTTTCAGAAAGATTCCTAGAAGAAGAATAGTTGAAATTTCTAATTTCAGTTTTTGAAGTAATCTCTATATGATTTCCATAATGCTTGTACCAGTTTACATTTCCACCAATAGAGTAGAAGTGTTTCTTTATCTCCACAACCCTATGAACATTAGTTACTCCTTTATATTTTTTGGATGGAGGAAATATCACTGAGGATCAAACTCCAGCCCTTGTGCTTCCAAGATAGGTGTGGTACCACTTGAGCTAAGTCCCCAGCCCTTATTCTTTAATTTTTTTGATAATGACCATTCTCTGGTGTGTGATAGAATCTCGGTGTTGTTTGAATTTGAATTTCTCTAATTGCCAGCAATGTTGGAAATTTCTTCATGTATAAATTGGTCATTTGTATTCTATAAAATGTCTATTCATTTTATTTTCTCATTTTTTCCCTGGATCTTTAATTTGGGGGACAGTCCAACTTTCTTGTTTCTAATATATTCTGCGTATTAGTCTTCTGACTGAGTACTAGTTTGCAAAATTGTTTTCCCATTTTGTAGGTGCCTCATCACTCTGTTGGTTGTTTCTTTTGCTCTACAGAAGCTTTCTAAGTTGATATGATCCCATTGATTGATTACTCATATTATTTTCTGTGCAAATGAGATTCTGTTCAGAAAGTCCTTGTCTACATCTATGGCCACAAGAATTTCACTTATTTTATCATCTAGCAGGTTCAGTGCTTCCGTTTTAACTTTTAGTTCTTTGATGTACTTTGATTTTAGTTTAGTACATGGTGATAGATATGAATCTAAATTGAATCTTCTATACATGTATAACTAGTTTCCCCAACACCACTTATTAAAGAGACTGTCTTTCCTCCAGTATATGTCCTTGATTTCTTTTTCAGTTAAAAAAAATAGTGGAATGTGCATGGGATATTTCCACAGCATTTATTCTGTCACATTGGTTCTCATGTCTGTTTATGTGCCAATACTCTACTGATTTTATCAGAGTAACTTTGTAATATAATTCCAAGTTCAGGAATGTGATACTTCCTGCTTTGTTCTTTTTACCCAGGATTGAATTTCTTATTTTTGGTCTCTTCTGTTTCCATATGCATTTTATGATTGTTTTCTCCAGTACTATGAAGAATGTTATTAGATTTGTATTGAAATTGCCTTAAATCTATATCAATTTTGTTATTATGCTTCTGCCCATCCTGGAACAAAGGATATCTTCCAATTATCTGCCATTTTTTAAACTTTCTTCATGTTTTGGACAAAATATCTGACCCCCACAATTTAAGGACAGAGTGGTTTATTTGGATCACAGTTTGTAGATGTTTCAGACCGTGGTTGGCTGGCTCCAAGGCAGGGTACTGTGGCAGGAAGGTATCATAGAGGAGAAACTGCTCATGGCCTGGCAAGCAGGAAGTAGAGCACAATCAATAAAGGAGGAGAGAGATACATTTGTCAAGGTCATGCCTCTCAGTGACGTACCTCCTTTAACAGGCTTCAACTCCTCAAACCACTTTTACCTATAAACCCATCAGTAGGACTAATCCACTGATGAGTATCACACCACCATAATGCAATCACCCTGAAAATGCCACTTATGAAATCATGATGATTTACTGTTTCTAGCAGTAGTTGAACAAGAGTGGTCATAGTGAACATTCTTATCTTTTTTCTGGTTTTAGAAAGTTTTCAGTTTTTCCATATGTAATATGATGCTGGTAGTAGGTTTGTCATACATGATGACTTTTATAATATTGAGATGAGATCCTTCTTTACTTATTTCTTCCTTGTTTTTAACATGAAAAGGTTCTGAGTTTTTTGTTTTGTTTTGTTTTGTTTTGTGGTACTGAGACTCAAACTTGAGCCCTTGTACTTGCAAGGAAGGTGCAGTGCCACTGAATTAAATCCCTGGCCCAATGGATATTGAATTTTATCAAAGATTTTTTCTTTGTTGACATAATCACATGATTTTTTGTCCTTGAATCTGTTTATCTAATACTCTACATTTATTGCTTCGTGTGTGTAGAACCATTCTTGTGTCCTTTTTGATGATTAGTTGCATTCTCATTGCCAGTCTCTTGAAGGTTTTTGCATTTATACTCATAAAAGAGATCATACTTCTCTGTTTTGCTATGATACTTCTCTGAGTTTGGAATCAGGTTTGGTAGCTTCCAGAAATGATTTTGGGAGTCCTATTTCTCTTTCAATTTCTTTAAAAAGAAAGAGTGATACTGATGTTAGAAGTGCCTTGAAGTTTTTGTAGAATTCAGTAGTCAACTCACCTGGACTGGGGCTTTTCTTTATAGATTGTTGAATTACTGCTTCAATTGAATTGACTTTTATTGGTTTAGAGTTTTTAAATCTTCTTGGCTCAGTTTTGGTAATTCATATGTGTCTAGGTCTATCATTTCTTTCAATTCTCTAATTTGTTGGTGCACAGGTTTGTGAAATGGTTAATCTTTCTGACATCAGAAATATTTATTATAATTTCATCTTTTTCCTTTATAATTTCATTGATTTGGGTCTTTTCACTTTTTTTGATGATATTGGCTAAGGGTTTGCCATTTGCATTTATTCTTTTGAAGAACTAATTCTTCAATTCATTAATTCTTGTTTTGGTCTCAGTTTCATGACTTTTCCTCTGATCTTTAGTCTAGGTTAGAAACTGTTTTTTGTTTTTATTTTAGGGCTTGAAACATTTCACAGCTCTCCTTCCCTTTATAGTTTGTCTTGAGAAGCCTGCTATAATTCTAAAGGAGTTTACTTTAAAGTGATTCGCTGCTTTTCTCTAACTGCTTTTAAGATTCTATTTTTGTGTTGTACTTTTGGGATTTTGACTATGATGCATTGTGGTAAAATTCTTTTCTGATTGTGGCTAGTTTGGATTCTAGATGTATCACTTATGTGTATGTTAAATAATTTTTCATATATGGAAAGTTTTTACCTATTATTTCAGTAAAGATTTTTCACACCAATTGTGTTGTTTTCTAACTTTTTGCTAATTCCAGTTCATCATCTATTAATCTTATTTGTGTCATTTAGGGACTGTTGGATCTATTTCTCATATTCTCTTGTTTTAAAGGTATCTTTCATTAATTAGTCACTACCAACAGCCTTGCCTCCTAGTTCTGACACTGTGCCTCACATCAATTCTGCTGCCCATACTTTCTATTCAGAGCCTCTGTCTTCTATGAGCTTGACAAATCCTTTATTGATCTGTTTTGTCATCTTTCCTGATATAACTTCAACTAATTTGGCTATGGGGCTTTTAATTTCCTCTTCATGGATCAGCTTTGAGGGAGTTGAGTGTTTTTGAAGGTATTTTATTGGCTTTTCATGTTTCTATTTTTGTTTTATTTGACATGTGTGTGTGTGTGTTTGTAGGTGTGTATACTGACGTTTTCAGGTTGGTTATAGTAGAAAACTTTGTTTCTAATATAGAGACCTCCTTGATTAATGTCTACATTTCAGTGATGTCTTCGGCCATGTCTATCTATTGCCCTTCGATTTTGTCTTAGTATCCAACCACCTCAATTTACCTGAGATGAGAGGTTGCAGTGCCTTTAGGTAAGTATATATGTTTCCAGGAATAGGCCACTGTACTATTAATGAGTCCAAGGCAATCCAGTGACATCCCAACAAAAATAATTAATAGAAACAGCTGTGTCACCATTAATATAGTGGTAAAATCAGTATCAATAATAGTTTTGAATAGAAACTGAACATGGACAAACCCTAAGACCAATATAGTACCATGTTTAACCATAGAAGAGAGCTATAGTTATAGCATGAACACTAAGACTAACCAAATATAAACTTACTGTTGACCTGCAGTAAATATCTACTAAATAGAAAACCTTGACCTATATGAACAATAGAATTCAAGAGTAGTAGTATAAAGTTAACTAATTATCTAGAGATTCATAAAGCTTAGAGGTTACACTAGTAAAGGCAGAGGAGATAGGGAATTGGAGAATGAAAACAGTAAGATTTGAAAGGTTAATTGATGAGATAAGAAAAGGAAGAGAAAGTGTAATAGTGGTTTCTGTTGAGCAGAAAATTAATAATGATAGAGAACAGTTGCAAAACAAGAAACCGCTTGCAAATAAGAAAAAGGAAAACTGTTAAGCAGACATTAACAAACAGGAAAAACGACAAAAAGGAAGAGGAAAGAAGCTGAAAGAGAAAATAGAAAAGGAGAAAAAAGAGCGTAAGACAGGAAAAGGGGCGGGGGAAACCAAATTTATGACAAAAGCCAGTATTACAAAGTAGAAAAATAAAAAAGTGACTGAGTCATTAAAGAAATTCCTGTGTTACTGAATGAGCTGTTTCTTTCCAAGTCATGCTGTCTTGGGCCCCAGCCAGCAATGATGTTTATGTGTAGTTTTAGGGAATGTGGGTTTTTTGAGGTGCCCTCCCCACACCTGAGACCCCTCTGTTTTCCCCTAAATGTGGTTTTCATTCAAGATCGAAGGCAAGGCATGGCCTTGCTCCTGCTGGTAGAGTGGAGCATGATCAGCCCTCTGATAACTATTGGCTGTGGGCTTCAAGGCAGGGGAGAGAGTCCACTGTAGCAAGGTCTGGCTACTCCCTACTCTCCCCAAGTATTGTCTTTGTCTAGGATCAGATCACTTGTCTTGCTCTCACCTCCACTGCCTCACTCTGTGTGGAAGGAGAATACAGACCCAGCGTGGGGTGGGTGGGTAACTGTTCCCTTGCATCAGGGCAATGTGTGGGCCTGCTGGCTTATATGGGAGAGAAGTATGGCTCACCGAGTCCACATCACTTATGTCACATGGTAGATGATACACTGCTGAAGCCTGTATTTATTTGTATTGCCTTGGTGCCTGACTTGGATTCCTTGTTATCATTTGTTTCGGATATCACAGCTGTTTCTCCATTTTCCTGGGGAAGCATTAGATAATCTGGAGACAAATGTGGATTTCTGAATCCTTAGCTATGTATGTTATAGAAAATGTGGAGGATGACATCATTTTCTCCTGAATCGGAGATTTTCTTCCCAAATGATACATGCACTTCCTGTCCAAACTGTAAAACTTAGAGGCGTTGGGAAGGTGGTAACAGCTGTACATTGTCTCCTGCTGACTTGTCTGGTCATGAAGTTTCCCTGAAGAAATTTGAGGAGGCAAGAGAGAAGGCTGTGGGCATTGTCTCCCTCTAGGAGTCACTGGAGAAGCAAGTGAAAGGGCAGAGGAGCTGAGCGAGGCAGTGCGGATAATCCAGGTGGTTGAGACTGATGTGGACACAGGTCCCTGCCACTGCCAGGCAATGTGAACTGTTGCCACATTCAGCGGAAGTGCTGCCAGCTGATGGACAGTGTGCAGGGGAACTGCAATGACAGTGTGAGCACAGCCAGCAACTCAGTGTCCCAGGCCTTGGAAAATGCTGGCGAGCTGTTGAACCATATGTGTCATCTACATGAGGCCTTGCTCAAGGGGAAGTTCCTCATGCGAGCCTTCGACCTGGGCCAGGAGAAAGTCAAGCAGTTAAATTCTGACATGAACTTTTTAAATCAGATAGCTTTCTGGGACTTCCTGTTCATGTTCACGGGCCTGAATTGGATGAAAGAGCATCAGGAAGAGTAGAGCAAATTTGGCAGCAGTGTGGTCTTGTCCTTCCGGGAGACCATGCACAGAAAGGCAACATCCTGGGTTTCACAGGCAGAAATATTTTTGGTTTCTTCAAGCCAGAACCTTCTGCACAGAAGCCCTGACTCAAATGTCTCAAGAAAGCTGGCACAGTGGAAAGATAGAAGGCTGTGCCTACTTTACTGATAAAGCTAGAACAGAGTACTTCTTCAGAGACAATGGAGAAAGAAGTCAAAAGACCTGTAGGTTTGCTTCAAATCTATTTTTGAAACTACCCTAACATTGCTGTATCCTATTTTGTGGTTGATCTGAACTCTTTCATGTGTTCTACGCAGAATATGTTCTATGTTTCTTTTATCATAAGGGATGGTTTTGCAAGAGGAATCCCTGACCAAGACATGCTTCCAATATTGGAGCCAATTAGCATGAACCAAATGGGTGAAGAAAACGATTCTAGTACTTGTGGCAGGAAACAAGTAATTATATCTTTGAGTTCACATAACTGGAAAAAAATGTGACAGTTTTTGAAATGTCATAAACCATGATCACGAACTCATCCAAAAGGATTTTGTCTATAGTGTAATTTGTTCTGTTGTTTTCCTGAAATATCTCAAAAAAGCAAACTATAAACAGAAGCACACACTGTGTCTTTTGTAAAGTAAAAATCTTTTGGAGAACATCTGAAATTGCTTTCCTGTGCAATGCATTTTTTTTTCTTGGTAATCCATAAGGTCATGATCTGCTATTTAAAAAATTCACCACCATGCCTATGAGGAACACAAAATGTAAAATTTTAAAATATCATCCCTGTTTGAAAGAAAATGTCACACATGTCCAGTGCTATGCCTGATGAATAAGAAACCCTTGCACCAAAGTTTTCATCTATTTTCAGAGGATTATTTTTAAAGATAAATGCTACCTTATCTCTTCTCTAAAACTTGAGGTCACAGTTTAACTGTAGTATTCAGTATTCATTTTCTCTGGAGTATCCCACTCCATTTCCTGGAATTAGTGATCACTCCATGACTGGTGGCATACTTGGCCTGATCCTTATCAAACTAATCCTATATTATCACATATATTTCTCTACCACTCCAAAAATAGAAGAAATTACTCACAGTCTGGGATATATGGCTCTTATTTTCCTCCAGTACCTATGTTTATCATGCATATATGCCTCATTTAAACACATCCTAGATTAAAATATCCTGAGGAAATATTCTCACTTAAAACTCAGCAGGTGGCCCCTGATCCATCCTTCACCTGGGTGCCAACAAACTTTATAATATGTAGGGATTTGGGGAAGTGCATGAATTTGACAGTTGAAGAGATATTCCAAAGTCTGTTGAATAAAAATTTCATCAGGGATGGAATGCATTTACATTATGGTGAAAATTCAGCATGTCTACTTGTCCACTAGACAAGGCAAGTAGGACACACACACACACACACACACACACACACACACACACACACATAGAATTTTTTTCTTGCCTACCTTTGAAACTGGTTTTGCAAAGATATTCCACATGAACAGGCTTCCGCAGCATCTTTCCTGGCTGACTGCATTTAACAGTTACCAATGTGTATTCAATCTTTGTGGAATCCACTGGAAATGGATCAGTGTATCTAGGCTTCAATATCTGAATTATTCCTTCACGATGAGGCCTCTTCCATTCCTCAAAAGATTCAAAGAATACAATAAGTATATAAGAACCATGTGCTAACAGTACATGCCATAAGAAACAGTGCACACTTAAAGCCTCAAATGAGCATGTAGTTTGGTGCCCAGTTTTTCATATGAATGTCAGAACAAATTACCTGCTTCAGTGGTAAAACAAAGAACCTAAGGCTATTAACTAAAATATTCCATCAGTGATAGCATGCAATTTGCTATGTAAATTGCAGAACTGCACCTTTGAAAAAAGTTATTGACTTCTGCCGGGTGATACGGCAGGTGCAAAGATGGCAAAGAAATCCTAAAGGAAACTAAGATCAAAAATAACCTCCTGTACTTTTTTTAGAAAATCCATAGTGCAGCTGCTCTTGGGTGCCTGATTGACTATATCTTTATCAGAATGTACAGAAAAAGCAGGCAGAGCTGTCACACAAGGGAATACAGTGCTCAAAACTCTTGTATTCACGTTCAGGTCCTCTCATGACTCTCAAAACTTCTGGGATTTCTCATCACTTTTGGGTAAAGTCCATACACTTCTACATGGCTCAAAAGGGTTTTTATGATTTGGTTTTTATCTATACCTGTCTGAGGTTGGGTTTTTAAGAAGCAGATACTGTGTGCAAATTATCTCTCAAAGATAAGCTGCAGAGGAAGATATATAAGAGTGAAGAAATCAGACAAGAAAGAGAGTAGGCCAAGCAAGTGTGTAATCTCAGACACACTCAAGAAAGGATGCATTCTGAAGAATACTTTAGGGGAACTCGGGTGTAAGCTACACCCTAGAATTTCTCCGACTGCAAACACAAGGTGGATATTCCTATTCCTCCTTCTATCAGTTACTGGGTAAAGCTTACCTTCCTGATGTGTGAAGAGGGGTGGGATGTATAACAGATACTACTGTGTCTTCTCACAAGACCAAGTGAGTTTCAGTGGTCTCAAGACAGTGCTTTGTGAAACTTCACAAGTACTGGATACTGGAAGCCAGAGCTTACTGAGCTGAAAGGAAAGAGAGAAAGAAAGAGAAAGAGAGAGAGAGAGAGAGAGAGAGTAGGAAGGAAAGATCCAGGGGGACCTGAATAGAATAACATTATTCTCCATTTCAAAATCTTTATTCCATGTCTCTTGTCATATCCCTACACTCTATGCTCAATGTCTTTCACCTTCCTCAATCCCTTTGCTTGTGGTTATTGTTCTTCTGTTCTCCATGCTGTACCTGTTTCTACACCAGCCTACTCTTTACTCATTGTTCAGACCTCAGCTTTTGTATATTTTTGCTGGAAAAGTCCATCATTTTCTACATGCTCAGTTTTGAGCTTATCTTGTGGTTTCCCTGTCTCATTCAGTCTTAAGAAGATCAAGATTGGCTTTATCTTGTTTCCTACGGTACCTCCAACATCCGACAGTAGCTAGGCAACCAGTAAACAATTATTAAATAAATAAAAAGTTGATAATGTCAGTCTTTAATCTCAGAATCTGTACTAATACATACTCACATATGAGCAATTGAACTAAAACGTTAAATTATTATCCACCAATATTTGTGATTCATTTAAATTTCATGAAGTCTTTTCCTATGCATTATCTCATTTGGCTTCATACTGCATTTCCTTGAATAGAAAACAGCTAGAATTTTGTTTACTGCTGTTGTTATTTAGGAGAAAGGAAGTTATTTCACTGCCAAATATGACTTATACAAATGCTACTTTCCCTTTACAGATACATATGGCCTAGAATGGTGGGGAGTCTAGATCATTAATGAATGGTGACAGTAGTACTTTAATGTATTTTAACATAGACATTCACCTTTCTGCCACAGGTTGGATCTATCTTTGAAGCTCAATCTTTATGTACTTCCTGTTTATGTAGAAAAATTAATGTTTATGTTGAATGGATTCATTCACATATGGATATACAGCAAGCATTTATTATGTGTACAGGCATTGTGTTAGGTACAAGAGGATCAGAAAAAAAAAGGGAAAATTATCAACTTTCCAACATCCTAATATGAAACTTTACTATTCTACCTTATTCTATTATATCACTACTTCAGGGCTAACATCCTATTTATAAAAAGCTTTATTTTTCATTCCCAGGACCTGAAAAAGGATGAGTAGTGGCATTTAACCTACTCAAAGTGAACTCACTGGCCTAAGGCACCTCTCCTGCTCAGTGTCTGCAATGCTTAGGAAATAAAACTAAAGGCACATGATACTAATTGGATATAGGATACAACTGAACTGCTAGGAAGTTCTGATTACAAAGGTAATATCAAGTTCATTTTATTGTTATAGGCCTATATACTGCCTTTTAATCAGTGAGTGTGTGGTTGAGTCTCCTCTGAAACTTAGAATTTTCTTTTGACTTTATAAAAACTTGAAAGTAACTTTCAAGTTGTGGGACTCTCTCAGATCAGCCAATGAACCCAAAGTCTTTAAAGTTTGGCTGAAGGCCCAACCAAGGCACCTATCAATATCGATAATCTTTGTCTTTTTCTGAAGACCCTTTGGTACATGACAGCTGAACCCACAGCGGGAGAGGGGGAAAAAGAAGAAACTAAAATCCATAAAAAGGTAGATCAGGATAGGCTCACACTATGACTATCTTGACATGGGAACAACTTGGGTAAATTAGGGTAGTGAAAGATTCCTTTGCCTCTTGTTATCTACAGTATGTACCCAGGTGAACGTCCTGACCTCAGCTATGTTGAGGAGCAACTGGCTTGAGTACAACCTGCCCTCAGGAACTAATCTAGTTTATAAGTCAAGGAACCACTTGGGTCTTGACAGAAAGTATGTTCGATGAGTGTATAGGGATTCTGAGGGCGGGAACTGTCCATGTCTGAAAAAAGAAAAAGCTAATTGAAAGGATAAGCAAAGGCAAATGTTCTTCTTCTTTAGAAGAAGAGAGGGAATAAAAAACGAAGTTAGAGAGTAAAGTTAATGAGTGTCAGAGTATGAGGGAGATTATGAAGGAATAGGTTTAACAACAGGTAACAGGGACGTAAATGAGGTTGGTAAGGAGAAAAGGAGTGTGACAAGATGTAGTTTTTAAAAGATTCAATATACTTTTCAAAAGATTCACTGGAAAGGTGGTAGACCACGGTGCCATGATACTCACTAATGAGTGAGGGGAGGGGAGTTTAGGTTTGGAAGTGGCGATGGAGCTAGAAAGTAGGGTTCAGTATCAAAAATCATTTTAATATCAAATTGCATCAGACAAGATATGAAGAGTACTATAGAAAGGGTGAAGTTTGACTCCAGGTTCCCATGTGAGCAGACTGTGATTTAGTTTTCTGGAGGAAGATGATGCTGGAGGAAGAAGATAATGAGTTCAGCTTTGTACCTGTTACATGTGAGGTGACTGCCACACATTCAGAAAAGGATGTGTAATTCACAGTGTTCTCTCTGTCTCTGTCTCTCTGTCTCTCTGTCTCTGTCTGTCTCTCTCTCTTTCTCTCTCTCTCTCTCTCTCTCTCTCTCTCTCTCGTCTTTCCTTTCAGTAATGAAAGAAGACATATTGTGACT
>PVIR01043723.1:0-11583 GCA_004026965.1 Petromus typicus
GCCCTTTCCCTTTCCCTTTGGAGCATTTTCTTTCTGTTTCACAATACCCATCGTTCTAGTTCTTTTGTGCACCACCTGAGTTAGTGCCAGGTACAGGTGTGAGGTTAGGGTTTGCTCCTGGGTCACGGCCTCCTCTTCCCTCCATAGCACCGTCTCTCCCCTGGACTCCTCTGGTCTGTGGAGAGGATTTCTACTCCTTCAGAATTCTTCAAAAGAGCTTCAAAAATGAGTGTCTAGGGGAGCAGTATTTTCTAGTTTTCTGGTGGGAGACTGAAGCACTTTAGGGAAGATAGATGGGGTGAGCTTGGGTCCTGTGGTTTCTCAAAAGCCACTCTTCCCCAGAAGGGTCCTGCTTAGTCTGTGTTAGCCTTGAGGGAAGCCTCCCTCAACAGGGAGTTAGGAGACCACCCAGTGTTCATCATTAAATCATGACTTTTTGTTTTTCCTGCTGGTGCTGTAGGGTGTGGCCAGAATCCAGAACTCCATTTCAGTGCACTTGGCTTCTGTGCCACACCCCCATCTCTGTCACTTCCTTTCTGCCCCATATGGCCACGCTTTTGCTCTGCTGTAGTCGTCGCCCCCTGCAGTTGTGTGGTGGCACACACCTGTGATCCCAGCACTCTGGAGGGCGGAGGCTGGGGGATCGCAAGTTCAGCGCAGCCTGGCCAACTTAGTGACTTAATGTGACTACTCAAAAATGAAAAAGGGCTGGGAGTGTAGCTCAGCGCCAAGGACCTGGGTTCCTCAAAATATTCCCTACAGATATAGATCTATGTCTGTAGCCTTAATATAAACATTTTGTTAGTATTATTTCTAACTTCCCGTGTGCTGTCTCTTTAGAGCAGTCCTATAGCAGCCACTGATAATAACAAGACTCATTTTGTGTAGGGACCACAGTTAGTACTTGACGTGAGTTTCCACTTACGCCTCAGGTCTTGTGAAACTCGCAGTGGAAATAAAGCAATGGAAAAATCTCTCCTCATCCGGTTCCCTGTGGTTGCCTTTTGCCACAGAAGCCCAGGGAGAGGCAAGAGGAGGAGAGGAGGAGAGGAGTGAGGGTCTGTGGTTGCCACTCCCAGCCTGGCTCTATCCCCCAACTTCCTGCTGGACTTAGTACCGCAGTGGAAGACAGGTGCAGGGCGTGGAGTTATTTCTTCCCTGTCTCCTCGCTGCGAGCTGGCTGTGGCCCTCCCTCCACCGTCTCCAGCTCTCACCAGAAGCTCCTTCCTCTGCCCGAGGACGCACGGCGATGCCAGCTCTTTCCTTAGTCACCAGAGACCTTCCACCAACCTCTTCTGGTCTCTACAGTTTGTGCTCAGTTGTGAAAATGTCCTCCCCTATCTTTTCTTTTTTCAACTGAGGTAAAGTATTTAACATAACTGCCGTCTTAGCAGATCTTTCAGTGTGCAATTAAGTATTGTTACCTATAGGTACAATGTTGTGCAGCAGCTCTTTCTCATCTTGCATAACTGAACTTTTACAGTTCCTCATTTCCACTCCCCCAACCCCTGCCAACCACCATTCCACTCTGCTTCTGAGTTTAAAACACCTCACATAAGTGGAATCATGCAGAACTGGATTCTTCCAGGGTGTCATGTATGACCGCATCTCTTTGTTTTGAAACTGAGTAATATCCCATTGTGTTTAACCAAATCATCACATTGTATTTATCCAGACGTCCATTGACAGAAGCTTTTGTCTTGGCTATTGTAATAACACTGCGGTAAGCATGGGTGCACATATATCTTTTTGAGGTGATAATTTATTTTGGATATATCCCTAGCAGTGGGGTTCCTGGGTCACATGGTAGTCCTATTTTTCATATTTGCACACCCAAATGTACAAGAATCTCAATTTTTCTGCCTCCTCCCTAACCGTTGTGATCCTCTCCCTCTTGGATAGCAGCCGTTCTTAACAGGTGCAGGGTGAGACCTCACTGTGGTGTTGATTTGCATTTTCCTGATGAGTAGTGACATTGAACATCTTTTCCTGTATCTGTTGATCATTTAAATATCTTCATTGGATAAATGTCTGTTCAAGCCCTTTGTCCATTTTTCAGTCAGGTTATTGAGTTAAATCATCCTTTTAAAGAAGTCCCCTTGGTTATGTGTCTGGGTGCCTCTGTGTGTTGTTAGGATTCTGACTGGCAGGTAGGATGGCCACTGGCTCAGGAGACAGAGCGTGATGGAGGCCCAGTTCTTCCCTCGCTGCGGCTTCCTGAGGGGCCGCTGAGACTCCCGTTGGGATGCTGGTGTCAGTGAGGGCGGGTTTGACCTTTTTTCCAAGTGGGGCCCTGGCTTTCTGTATCGCACCCCAGGTACCCCCCTCTGCCTCTCCTGCTGCGGGAAACCTGCTTGCACTGGGAAGCCCACATTCTGGGCACACGTAGTGGGCGCCCAGATGGTGTCTGTATTTACAAAAGCCCTGCACACTGACAGGACCTGCAGACACATGGGTAAATATTTTGCCTTTCTTCTTAGGCAATATTTGAATCTTTCAGATTTAATTGCTGTCAAAGGCAGGATGTTACAATCCTGGATGCAAAACAAACAGTGGGGGCCTCAGTGGGCTGTTCCTGCTGGCCCTGGCAGTCCCTGGGCCGCCACTCTCGCCTGTTCCCAGGTTTCTTGTTCTTGCTGGAGGTCAAGTGGCTTCTTCCCTTCTTTGCTGCGTGGGCTGTAGGTCCGGGGCTCAGGCAGCTGGCTGTAGCTAGTGCGGGGCCTGGGATGACCTGTTGAGTTTGTGCTGAGGCTGAGAGAGCCGGAGCTTCACTACGAAACCAGGCACTTCTGTCAGACACAGTGACAAGTGCAGCTCTGCCCATCACTAGGGAAATTTGGTTTTGTGCTCCAAGGGTGGGTTTGGTCAATGTTTTGTTTGATCTCCAAACGATTGCACATAGGATGGTGGCTAGTTCATATGGCACTGTTGTGCACATTAGATAAAGGTCTCCCCTCTGGCACAGGAAGACTGGCTTCTACCTCACTAGGGTGCAATGCTTGGGCAAAAAGAGCAGCAGCTGGATTTCAGCACCCAAGTATTCAGGAAATGCTCTGTACAGGACACAACTTGCCCAACTGTACCTGTCCAAGGCAGTTGCCAAGGGTATTTTTGTTACTGCCGTCTACTCTGGCTTCCTTGTTTCTGTTGTACGCTCCCCTTCTTTTCCCCCCAAAACCACGGACCTAGTTGCCCCTTGGAGTGCATTTGTTCAGTGCAGTGTAGTGAGACACAGTTCTGTGACCAGATGTGGGCTTCTTTTACCTCACTGTGCTGGATGGTCTCTCCTTATGTTGTCCAGACCGGGAAGAAGTGTCGACTGTAGGCTCATGGAGTTTGCAGTGATCATGTCCTTTTGCTGATTACATTCTATTTGCCTCAGTTCTTTTCCTTGCATGTAATAAAAACAGTTGGCTTCTTTGCCACTGTGGTCTTGCAAAGGGCATCTTATATTATTCACACCTTCCTTTGGAGCTTACCTTGCTGTGTTGGGGGCTGGGAGATAAAGATAAATGAATAAGACAGTGTCCCTGCCCTTGAGAAACTCATAATCTACTGGGAGAGCAAGGCATGTAAACAGATAAATCACAGCCCATCAGGGCATTGGGTGCACAGGGAGGAGGCTCAGAAGAGGCGGGAGCAGCCCAGGTGAGCACTCCTGCTGGGTGCTGCAGGATGCTCCTAGATGCAAGGAAGGCTTCCCTGGGAGTTGGCACTTGAGCCCCTCTGAGGACAATCAATGTCCTCAGAGAGATAGGCAGGAAGGAACGTAGGGACAGTGGGGAAAGGCTGTGGCACGTGCAGGGTACAGTGGGAAGGTTCTCTGGGCGGGAAGGCTGGGGCGGAGCAGGGGCTTCATTCTCCTGTGTGTAACAAGGCCAGCAGAAGCCTGTGAGCAGAGTGTGGCCTGGCAAGGGAGCCCCTGGCTGAACTCCCTGGGTTCTCATCCTGGTGTGGCCACTTCCTTAGGCAGGCGACCTAATCTTCTAGAGTAAGTGGAACTTTCTCATTTTTGCAACGGGGTGGTGATAACTCCTCCCTCATGGAGTCTCCCGGGAGGTGGGATAAGCCTGGCCCCAGGAAGGGGTTCCACGTGTGTTGGGGCACTGGGTCAGCTCAGGAGTCTGGACGGGGGCCGCCTTGTTTATTGCAGGGTGTCTTTTACATATACTCTCTGTGAGCCTCATGACATGTAAAGTTGGGGACAGCAGTTGGCGAGTTTCTCTTGCTTATTAAGTTCCCACCAAAATGTGGCTGTTTATTGAGAAAAGTCACTGTAGTCATGTATCACTTAACGATGGAGACACTTTCTGAGAAATCTGTTGTCGGAGTCACTGTGTGAACATCGCAGCGTGTACTTTCATAGACGACGATGGCTGTGACATCAAAAGGGAGTGCCATCGCAGGGGACTGCCATCTTATATTTAGCCTGGCTTTGAACGTCATTATGATGCATGTCATTGTATTGGGACAACTACTGCGGAGGAAGTGGGGACTGATGGGAGAACTGGAGTCCAGGGACATCTCTGGGGTCATAATGACAGAACTTGGTGACTAGCTCATGTCAGCAAGAAGGGGTGCCATGAGGGAGGAGAAGGAGGCATGGGGGCTCCTGTAGCCTCGACACGATGCTATTCATGGAATCTGGGGTGGATTTAGAGTGTGCAGGTCTGAGGGGTGGGTTTGAGTTGAGAAAGTGGAGACTCTGGTAGATACTTTTTCAAGAAGTTCAGCAAGTCAAGGAAGCAGGATGTTGGGGCAGACGTGAGGGAGGAGCTGTGTTTGGAGGAAGCTGAGGGTCTCTGAGAGGCTGCAGGGGCTTTGTGGGGCAAGGGGACAGACACAGCGAAGGGGTTTGACAAACTAAAGGTACAGGAAAAGAGTGCATACCACTTTCCCAAACTTTGTCTCTTTGAGTAATCTGTCCCATCTGAGGAATGTCCGCCAATACCTGGCACCTGGGCAGTTGTCCAGATAGAATTTACAATAAGGCATCAGTTTCATGAGGCACCCTTTCTAAATTATTGCACTCCGTCAATTGCCAGATTCCCTGCTGACAGTGGGCCAGGGGGTCAAACAATTCAATCAGATGCCACCGGTTATAAATTGAAAATCAGTGGGGTGCAAAATGGATTACCATCAAAATCCATTCAGGTGCAAAACCAAATTTCAAAACCCCTAACCTTTAAAAATCACTCCTTTCCTGATTCTTCACAATGCCTTGACATTGAGTTTTAATATTCCCCAGACATAAGCAATTGTCAATAACAGTGCCTGCAGGAGAGCAGATGTAACAAGGAAGGAACTCTCAATCAGGCCTCTCTTTGGGAACTTGCAAACATGGTGGAGTAGTGAATTGATGCACTGGTAATTATGTTAGAGTCTCAAAGGCAGCAGTTCTCAAACTGAAGCATACAACAGACCGACCTGGAAGGCCTGATAGAGCTCAGCTGGGCTTTACCTTGGAGTTTTTTGGCTTTGGGAAGTCTGGGGCTGGGCCCGAGAAGTGGCATGTCTAGGAAGTTCCTGGGGAATGTAAATGCCACGTGGTCCTCTGACCACGTGTGGTGAGTTAAGTAATGGACACCTTGGAACACCCAGCTGAATTGAATCAGTGTGATCTGGATATGGAATACCCACCTGATGAGTGTTGCCAACCATATAAAAAAGAGAATGGGAGAGAAAGATTGTGAGTTGTTAACTTTCTAGAAGCTGGTCGAAGCTCCTGAGGGGACTTGGCTGTTCTTGTCAGAAGGGGAGCTCATGGCCTGTCCGTGCCTGGGAATGGCCGCAGTCCTCGTCAGGGGAGCTCTGGCCTTCACTCTGTGTGGGCATCTCTTCCTGGCTCCAGTATAGATCCTTCTGTCTGGTAGCACAGATCTTTCATCCCACCAATGCAGGTTTTCTGGCTTCCACCAATGGCCACTGGGCCTCTGGGTGTAGATCCTTGATATGGACAAGCTTGAGACGTGGCTGTGGGCCGTAGTACACTGGCTGGACTCGTGGAGGACGTTGCCTTAGACTCTAATCCTTTAACTAGACTTGTGCAGGACAACGCTGTGGGATCCAGGCCCTGACATGGATTCTTTGGACCT
This sequence comes from Petromus typicus, assembly GCA_004026965.1. Taxonomy (NCBI): domain Eukaryota; kingdom Metazoa; phylum Chordata; class Mammalia; order Rodentia; family Petromuridae; genus Petromus; species Petromus typicus. The sequence goes on from PVIR01043723.1 coordinate 6,096, forward strand.
CTAGTGTGTGGCTAAACTCTTGCTTTCCTCTGTATTTGACTTTTTGGATAAATATCATGTATCCCATATTTAATTCCCTCCTAAAACCCTGACTACAAACAACACCATACTTTGAGATTCTCTGCTCTGATGTAGTAATTTGACAAAATGTGGTTTGATTTAATAATACATTAGACCAGGTGTTGAGTTAAAGTGCCACAATTTTGTCCTAGAAGTTTGAAAAGGGACTACTTCAAAGAGATTGATCTGAGTACTTTGTGGTCACAGGTGGGGTTAGAGAGGATTGGGGGAAATGGAGAGAAAAGGAAAGAAATCTGCCCAATCCAGCTCTCTTTACAGAAGACTCAAACGCAACACTTCTACTAAAAGAGCAAATGCTAGTGGGAAGGCCAAGTCTGCTGTCTTGCTCCCTGGTAGAAACTGTTGCTGTGTTTTGACGCCAAACTTCTTTCAACTTGGGAGTTGATTTTTATTAAGAATGTTAGAAAAACATGGTCCTCCTTTTTAAAAAGCCAGCTTCTAAAAGCCTAAATTAGGCTCTTTCCACCCCTACGTGATCTCAGAGATGTATTTTTAAAAATAAATCAAAAGTCTTTGCAGTTCTATGCTCTTCCTGTTTTTGAGCCAGTTACTGTCTTACATAAACCACGGGTCACCTGGCTCAGGATGAAAAAAGTCTCCAGGCTGGAAAAATAGATCCCAGGGCTGTGCCAGACATGGAAATGTCATTAATATTTGGTTCCCTCTTTTCCAGGAGAAATTGAGCGATGCACATACATCAAGTACCACTACTCCTCAGCAACCATCCCCAGGAACCTCACGTTCAACATCACAAAGACCATCCGTCAGGACGAGTGGCATGCCCTTCGTAAGTACTCGGTGGCCTCGGCTGGTGGCTGCGTGAGGCTGCTGGGGGCGGGGCCTTGGATGCTCCACCCCCCGGGGGGTGTGGACAGTCTCAGGACATTGTGCTGGGTCCACCAGTATCAGTGGGTCAGAACCGCCTCACTTCTTTTTTTTTAGGTTTTTGGAGACAGGGTCTCGCTTTGTGGTTCAGGCTGGCCCTGAGCTCAGCCTCCAACTCACATCACAATCCTCCTGCCTCTGCCTCCCAAGTGCTGGGATGACAGGCGTGAGCCACCACGCCCGGCACTGTGGTATGTGGTACTGGTTGCTGCTGGGCGTGAGTCTCCACACCCACTATTATTATGTGGTTACCGGGGAATCGAACCCGGGTCCTTGAGCTTGCGAGACAGGCGCCGGAACCACTGAGCTAACTCCCCGGCCCAGAACTGCCTCACTTCTGATAGAATGATAGCTTTCGGGAGCTTGTTTCTTAAAAACAACAAAAAAGTAGCTCTCAAACCAAAACCACAAACAAAAGCCAAGCCACTGGCAGTGAGATATTGGTGAGATTGCACTGTCCTGTAGAAGTTTCACCTGTTCCTCTCTCTGAACTTGCTTGTGGGATTTAACTTCAGCATGTCTCCAAGTTGCCAGCAATATTACGATGGCAGCCTGCTGTCGACTCAGGTTGTCATCTGCAAGGGCAGGAGGGCCTGGTGGAGGCAGGCTGCATTGCGGTGGGGATTTGCACCTGTGTGGGGCCGAGAAAGGGCGGATCACACCTGATTCAGTCTCCAATGAGGCCTCGGGCTCTGGCTCACCTGAGATTGATTAACGAAGTCAGAATCACGTTTGTGCCTACTAGGTAATTTCTTGACCTGGGAGGCCAGGGAGCCTTGGGTCTTAAGTTACAATAAGAGGCAACAGAGTCAGCTGGCTGGTGTTGCTTTCCGCCCTGGGGGCCTGCCGCCTGTCTGGCCAAAGAGGGCTTCCTCCTTGCTGGTACAGATCTCGCATTGGCCCGTCTGTGTTGCCCTGTGAGTAAGCCCCTGGGCTCTTAATCTTGAACTGGCCCAATGTTCCTTTACTGTTTTTTGTTTTCACTCAGTAAACCAAGGTGAGGGTTTACGTTTTTAGGCAAAGGAGCTTTTTATTGTTTTTTGATATTAGGAATCCTTTAAGTGATGGAATTTGAAGAAAGTGGTTTTTCAGGCTGAGATATCCTTCATGGTTGGCTAGTTTTGTTTGCGTGTGTGTGGGGTCCACTTTTAGGTTGATTTTAATTAACCATCCAGAAGGTGAGCCGAGGAGTGGGGAGGTGTGAGAGTCAAGAAAAATTAAACGAGACAGACCTGTATTCACTGGTTTCAAGAAAAACTTGGGGTGTCCAAATGATTGCTACCCTTTGCTTCTGGCTTGCCATCTCAGAGCAAGTGCCAGGAGGTGGGCTGGCATCAACCACACTGCTGCCCCTCCATAGCTAGAGCTCTTTCTGTAGACCCTGGCACATGAGAAAGAGCCTGAAGAACATTCCAGTGTGTTAGACGGGCTGAGCATGCCACATCCTTATTTAATTTTAATGTGAGATTTACCTTGGAGACTCTAATAATTGGGGTTATTAATTCCTCTATGGAAGTAGATCTGTAAGGATCCAAATATAGAAATGAATGACAATGGCTTATTTCCTGCAGTATATTAGTCTAGTATAGTCACTCAATAGGTGCCTAAAAGAGACTTTCAAGATACATAAGTCTTGTTGATTATCCATTAACTATAACAGATTATGGGGTTCCTAATAGGATTCAAATCTGAGAAGACATCGCAGTTTCAATTCAAATGGACTCAGTCAGTTTCACCAAAGCTACTGAGTTTCTCTGCCAGACAGTGCATACCAAGGCCACTGTGAGCTCTAAAGATGCTCCAGTTGGGGGAACGGTGAAGGGTGGGAATGGAAACATTCACAAAGCAAATAATTACAAGGCAATGAGGTAATTACAATATAGGAGAATTGCTTCAAGCAATTAAGAAGGTTTGTGGAATTTTCAGCCAGGGGAACTATTCTGGTGTCCGTTGCACAGATACACTTGCAGGGAAACCTGGTAGCACTGTCCTGGCTGTGCACCCTGTTGTGTGTCTGGAATGCAAAGAGCTTTCCCATCAGGGCGTCACTGGAAGCATACCAGGCGGCACCAGCCAAGACAAAGAGAGCTCTTTGAGCTCTGTGTGGCTCTAGGGAGCTCATTCTCTGGCTATAGTGCTGTTGGGTCCTGAAAAATTTAATGTGTAGCTTATGCTGTGAATTGGGGTGCTAACTGGTCTATTTTTAACTGATAAAAGCCATCATGACGCTTGATATATGTAAAGGTCTCCAGCCGTGGTGTTGGGTAAATTGATGCTACTCTTTGGTGAGGGATTCATTCATCTGCCTCTTTCACAAAGTTGCCTAATGGGCTATTAAACTGGCAGACAGCATTTGCCACGTCTGAATTCCATGACAGCTATTTTGAGCCAGAGGGCAGGTGAGCATCTATCACAGCTGAAACTGGTACTCAGTGTGATTGGGAATGCTGGTGTGATGGGGAAGGACAGGAAGGGTCCATGTTAATTTTCAAAGGTCAAGTGTTGATGACAGTAGGAAGTGGGCACATGAACCCCGTTTGATATAACGTGTCGGCAATTAATGACCAGACTCTTGTTATCAAGCACTGAAATGGAAAAAAACCTAAATCTGATTTCTTTGCTTGTTTTGAGAGTTCTGCAGTCTTTAAAACGGAGATCAAATGAATAAATTCATTTGATATTAGGTTATCATTTTATAATTTGACCACATTATCTTTTCTCAGCAGATTAATTTTTGCCCAAGGAAAGCAATTTGAGTTTGTCTTTTGTAAAACAACTTCGGGCAAGTACTTGGATTTTGGTTCACCTCGGGTTATATTCTTTTCATCAGGACTTTGCATGCCATCTGATTGATCATCAACCCTTGTTGTAGGGAAGTGTTTTCAAATAGGAAGAAGCACAGTGTGGCTTAAAGCTGTACTTTGGAAAGTGAATCCCCCCATGGGAGGCTTTATGTAGAGCTGTGAGCCCATGCGCCTTGCAGCCAGGTGAAAGCAGACAAAATCACCTGTGGACCCTGAGGCCTGCAGATCCAGGTGGAAAGCGGCAAGCCTCAGGGTGATCGAGGCTGGAAGATCAAACCTGTGCCTGTGGTTGATGAGGTGGGGGTGGCCTTTGTGCCTGAGGTTCAAGTGCTGAGTTCTCTGGATGAGTTGGGGACTAAGTTCTGACCCTGGCATGGGTGGCAGTTGCTGGAGAGGCATGGTGAGTACCTGTTTCTTCTTCCCACCCTAGAGGGCAGAAGTCCCTCCTGAGCCAGGATCTGTGTCCTCAGTCTGCCCAGGCCTGGCTATCTACTGCTGCTTCCCTTTGGTCCTAGAGACTCCTGTGGGACTCATGTCGCAGGGATGGGACTGGTGCCTCCATAGGCTCCTCACCCAGCTCCTCCTGCTCTCAGGGCTGGGGAAGGACGAGGCAGTGTCACTGGACAGCAAGGAGGGGCCAGGCAGCCTCCTAAGATGAAGTTGGCAAGGGCCCTGTTTGGATGGGTTGTATGACCGAATGCTTTGCATGTGACAGAAGCTGATTACTAGAGGCTGGCATGGCCAGGGAAGCTGGCTGGCACTCAGGACGCTTCAGGTGGCGCTAGTCCCTTTTCTGACAACATGTCCCCACAGGCTTTTCAAAACTTGTGTTTCAGTCTGAGGTGGCCACACTGATTTGGAGAGTTGTGTGTCCTCATATACTTCCCAAGAGCCCTGGAGGACGTCCTGAGTGCCTTTGCCCTTGTCTTTGCTAGCAGTGTCCTCAGAGTCCTGTGGTCTGCAGCCTGGACACTTGCTCCTCACAGGGGAAGGGCAGCTGCGTGGAGAGGTCCCGTGATCAGAACCAGGCAGTCAGGTGGGCTGGGAGGACCGTGGTAATGGCCTGCCCGGGGCTGCAGGGAGAGGCCTGCAGGAAGGGATGCAGAAGGTCTTCTCTGCCCCATCTCTTGGCAGGTGGCTGTGGCCAAACTTCCCAGTTGAGGCTCACTGTCACTTGTTTGTGAGCTCAGATTTCTGTCTGCTTGTCCTGGGCGGCATGGAGATGGGAGCTCACAGTTGATTGCTGCTCGATGTGAGAATAAGAGCTGAGGCTCCACTCTGCTGCCATCAGATCTTCTGTTATCTCTTGAGAGACGACATGCCAAAGAAGCTAGAAGGGTTTTTTTGAAGCCTCTTTTTGTCAAGACGGAGGGTTCAACTAATTAGATTGGATGATCACGTGGCACACTTCCAGCTGGCAGGGAGGGAGTGCGCCGCTGTCCTCTCCTGACTTCGCTGCCCACCACATCTGACACAGGCCTTGCTCAACCCTCCCACCGTGGCGTGGATGGCCATTTTTGGAGAGGCACCCACTGAGGGAGAGCACGCGCCTGTTCACAGCAGGGTCCCTGCACCTCTGCCCCACCTAGTGGTTACCTTTGTAGCGGAGCCTAGAGCAGGGAGCTGAGAAGCTGCCCTGAAACTGGGTGCAGAGATTGCAGGGAAAGTCGAGGCTGGCTAGAGATGAGAGTGCGAAGTGAGGCCTGAGGAAGATGGAG
>PVIR01043724.1:0-11582 GCA_004026965.1 Petromus typicus
ACTATTCCTGTGCCTCCTGCTGATGGATCCCAAGCATCTTTGTGCATGTGTGTGACAAAAATCAGTGTACTTACTTCATGGATGGAATGAGATAAAGTCCTCAGTCTCCTTTTTGAGGAAACTTCTCTGACCCTGTCTGATGACATTAATACCCTTGCTCCCAACAAACTTGTTTTACAGCCTGTGGTTTTCACTGTACTTAAATTAGGTTGTGTTTTTCCCTTCAGCAAGCTCCCACCTCACTCAGAGTAAAGTCCTAAGTGCCTAAAAAGCACCTGTGTCTTCTACCTGCTCACAGCCTCTGCAGTCCTGCCTTCCACTGCTCTCCCCCATGCTTATTCTACCCAAGCTGCTCTGGCTTTTTTGCTAAACTCAAATAGCTAAAGAACACCCTTGTCTCAGGACCATTATTCTTTTCCTCTGCATGGACTTTTCTTCCTCACAACACCAATATGTTTCCTCTTCTCATTTCAAGCCTCTGTTTAAATATCACTCCCTCCAAGAGTTTGTTCCTGATCCCTCTTTCAAATAGTGACCTTCTTCCTCAGTATTTATCCTTTAGTATCATGAGCTTCTCTGACCAACTCTGTGTGCATCAGGAGGAACACAATTGTTCCCAATCTTCTCACCAAAATTTGTTAAACAGAAAATATCAAATTCTCTTCACAGAAATAAAGGCTGAAATCTGTCAACACACATGGACAGACTTTTGTCACACACTCCTGTCCTTTGTTTCAATGCCATATGAAGTCATTTTAAAAATATTATTTGTTCAGCAGCCATCCAGACTTTGTCCCAGACCATTTTCTATTCTCCACACACACTGCAGGGGACCTTCTGCTCTTCTAAACACTGTCCACATCCCCCTTTCCCTCCTTCCACTATAGGAAGTGGAGTATGAATTATGCTGGGTGAGTAGATAATAACAATATATGGTTTTTACATGTACATAATACATTTGTGTGTCTTCTCTCTAAACTTTGTTAGTTTATTCCAGGGAAATTTTAGATAAAATAGGGGCAGTTCCTCCTCACCTCTATACCTATATCCTCTAAAGTATATGCAAATATTCATTTATTTTCTGCTTCTTCTCTGTTAGCTTTGAGAATACAGAAATATTATCTGCTATATTCCAGAATCTAAAACAATCCTTGGCATTGTAACAAATGCTCAATAAATCTTTGTTAAGAGAATATTTCTCTTATAAAGATAATTTTAACTTTTGATGTAATCAAACTTGCTAGCTCTTCCCTTCAGGGTTTTTGCCCTTATGTGTCTTATTTAAAAATAATTTTTCAGGGCTGGGGAGTTAGCTCAGTGGTTCTGGCGCCTATCTTGCAAGCGCAAGGGCCTGGGTTCAATTCCCTGGTAACCACATACCATACTGGGTGTGGAGACTCATGCCCAGCAGCAACCAGTACCACATACCACAGTGCCGGGTGTGGTGGCTCACGCCTGTGATCCCAGCACTCGGGAGGCAGAGGCAGGAGGATTGCTGTGATGTGAGTTTGAGGCTGAGCTCAGGGACAGCCTGAACCACAAAGTGAAACCCTGTCTCAAAAAAAAAAAACCTAAAAAAAATAATAATAATAATTTTTCAGAGCCAGGGATATAGCCTAGAAAGTACAAGGTCCTGTGTTTGATCCTCAGTACTGAAAAAAAAATTGTACCCAAAAATTATAAAAATATTACCTCTACAGTCAACTATCCATATTCACAAGCTCTCTAGATGGATTCAAACAGCTATAGATAAAAAACATCTGAAAAGTGTTCTAGAAAATTCCAAAAACAAAACTTGAATTCAATATGCTTGAGTATTGTATTGAATCAAGGTGATACAGTGGTGTTTTCTCCTTGTCCTAGTCTCTCATCATGCCACTGACTCTCTACAGCACCACAGTACTGTTGTGGCACTCACCTCACATCACAATTTCCTACTGTGTAGTTAGGCCTATGATGGTTGCATTGTACTGACAATATGTATAGAGTTTTTTTATTGTCACTCACTAACCCATAGAGTATGAAAACTATTTATATGTTATTTATAGTGCAATATATTAGAAATTATAAGTAATCTAGAGATGGCCTAAGTTGTATGAGATATACGTTACATGTAAATGCTATGCCATTTTATGTGTGGCATTTGAACATCTATAGATTTTAGTATGAAGGTGTAGATAATAGAACCAATTCCTTATGAATAGCAAAGAGTAACTATATTCCTTTGTGCTAGTGAAGATAGACTGTCAATTTGATTGGCTTAAGAGTCATGCAGAGAATTAGTAAAGTGCACTTGTGCGTGTGTCCGGGTGGGTCATGGGGGTATGACCTGGGAATCTATGTCTGGTTCCTAAGCCTTTCCTCTCTGGTGTTGTTCTGTTTCCCAACCAACATGAACTAAGCAGTTTTGCTCTGTTGTGCCCTTTTGATACAGGAAATAATATTGGATATAAAGTATGAAATATTTCATCATCCAAACTGTTAGATGTCTGATATTTTGAGTTTGTGTTCTCTAAAAATTGAAAAATGAATTCTAGGAACAACAGAAGTTAAGAATAGGAAGATGTTTATCAATAAAATAGTTCCTGAGGGGTCCCAAATGGGTAGCTGGGAATCTTACTCTTTAGGGAAGCTTTATGGAGTAAAACTCACATGGGTACAACATGGGACACAGCCATGATGAACCACTAAGGTTACAAGTATATTTGCTTAGGTAATAGTGATCCTGTTGGGGAAAAAATCATGTAATAAGTGTAGATGGAAAGAACAAAGATCTGCCTAGGAAATGGTAGGTCTAGAAGTCCTGGTCACCCCCTAGGGTGACTGATGCCCATCCAGACTTCATTAGACACAGTGTTTGTCCTTTGAGTAATTATATAGGTCTGATGATTTTATCTTCATTTTGAGGCCTAGTCTCCAACAAATTTGCCTTTGGCTGCAATTGTGGTGTGTTTCACATTTGTCCCAACTCCCTCAGGGTCCTATCCCTATCTGACTGCCTATGTCTATACCTAACTTAGCTGTATTTGATACTTCCACCACTACATTTCTGCCTTGGAGTCTAGTTAATGTGGACCAAATCCTCTGAAACTGGGAACCAAATTAAACCTCTTCTCCTTTAAGTTGTGACTCTGAGGTATTGTGTCCCAGCAAGAGAAAAGCCAACTAATAAACACTTCAGAGGTTTTTAGGGGATGTGATTTAATCTGTTTTTGTTCATTTTTAATGTACTTTTATAAATGATATAGTGTAAGGGTCAAATGTTTGTGTGTGGATAAAAGTATCCTAATGATGTTTATTGGATTTTCTATCATTTCTTACTCATTTAAAAGGACAATTCTAATCTATACTCTTTCTTCTCATCTTCTTTTTTCATTCATATTACCTGTATTTCTATAAAGTATTATAGATGTTTATAAGTATCATTTTATTGTTCCATACTATTCTGATCCTTGACAATACCAAAATTTATATAAGTTTCCAATAGTTGGACTTTTGGGATGTTTTTATTTCTGTTCTTTTAGCACTGAAATGAATATTTATGCTGAGACATCTCATTCAATTGTTTTCTTGAAATAAATGCATAAGCATAAAACTACTAGGTCAAAAGATGTGAATGTGTGAAGTTCTTACAGAAAGTGCAAAATTATCTATTATAGTTAAATCAACTACTCTTCTTTGAAGTGTTTACTGGTAAAAGAAAATGCAGATCTGCTGTGATTTATATAGTTTGACATGTCCCCTAAGGGTTTATGTGTTGAAATATAACATCTATTATGATGTATTAAGAGGATGGAAATTCAGTCCAACTATGACATATGATATTCAAAGGTGGGGTCTTTGTTTTGGGGAGAGAGGATTCCTTCCCCACTGTTGGTGAGAATGTAGAATGGTACAACCACTATGGAAATCAGTGTGGAGATTCCTCAAAAACTAGGATTACTCAAAAAACTAGGATATATACGTATACAAATAAAAATAGAAGAAATGTTTTTAAAAGGTATGTTTTTAAAAGAAATGTTTTCCAAAGGTGCCTTTGGAAAGTGATTAAGATTAGATAGTCACTAGGGGTCACTTGTATTGAATACTAATGGATTTATAAGAAAAGACAGAAAGACCAAAAAATATAAACACATGTATTACCTGTCTCTTGGCTCTGTAATGCCCAAATGACATTTCTAGACTCTGTCAGTAAGAAGACCCTCACCACAGGCTCTCTCTCATCTTTTGAACAGAAATATGAGAGAAAATAAACTTTTTTTCTTTATAAAGCCTGCTTCAGGTATTTAATCAGAGTAATGAAGAGAAGACTGATACAGTTGTGTTTTTAAGAGGGCTATAGTAGCTCCCAACATCACAGCCATCATACAACAGGTACATTTCTAACCAACCAGCTAGGGATGTGGTACCCCAAACAATTGGAGTCTCCTGGACTCCAAGCAGACACACGCCTACATTCATACACACACGCATGAGGAGGAAGCGTTTGCCAGTTAGAGGGAGTGTGAGGAATGGAAAAGGGTGAAGGGAGAAAGGAGGAGGCTAGCATTAAATAAATTGGCATGTCAACAAAGGATAGGGAAGGGAACATTAGCAAGAAAAAGGAAGGGAGCTGGAGAGTCCCCAAGCACAGAAGCTAGAGAAATGAAGGAGCAAATTCAAGAGTGAATGTTATTTAAAATGTGGGCACATCTGAGGAGTAGAAAGACCAAAGGAGCAGTACAAAAGGCCAAACAAGAGAGGAGAGCCTGGGAGCAGGATTCAGACCAGCGCTGCCTCACGGAAAGAAGAGGCTGGCATCAGAACTTCAGTAGCAGTGACCCAAACAGAAATTTTGTTTTTCCTTAACGTGAAATCCCTATTGTTCTAAAATTACATTATTAAAAACCTACTATTTCCATGAGGTGGAAGAAGGCGTGGACAGGAAGTGAACTGAGTAGAAGCTGGACGCTGGACAGAGTGTCACCCTCAGCCAGAGATGCGCAGACAGCACGTGAACTGCTCCCAACAGGGGCAGGGGACTCTTGAGCTGCCAAGCTCTGTGTCTGGCACATTTGTTTACATTTTCATGCCCAGACTGTGAGGGGCACTTCTGGCAATGTTTACTAGGGGCGCAGACCTTACTCTTGGTATCCCATGGTGCTAACAGTGCAGCAGAAGGCTGAGCCTGACAGTGTGCTTACTGGGAAGTTGTAAAACATCAAGAATGTCTTTAACCCCAGGTTTGCTCAGTGGCGGCACTTTGATGAAGACTTTTATAACTGGATCCAGAAAGGACAGATACAACCCTTCTGGCCAGTGACACTGTGGGGGAAAAAAGGAGAATAATGATAATTTTAAGTAATGATTCTTGGTGAAAACTTAATGTTTATTAAGGAGAAACACATGCCTCATAGCACATGGCCTCGGAGGAAGGGTCATCAGCCAAAGAAGGCGATGAGACAACAAATCCCGCAGTGCAGCTCCTCTCCCATCTTCAACACTTAGTGAAAGTCCATTAAATCTCACATGTTCAGTGGCAAGTGTTCCTCTTGTCTTGGAAGTTGAAGCAAACACTGTCTCCTGGTTTGGGGATGAGGTAGAGACACAGCAAGATCCAGTTGTGGATACAAGAGTCAGGGACACTTCAAGTGATTCCAGAGTTTCCCAGTGAAGTATAGTATCCGGCCCCTGGGTCTCAGGGAGTCAAGTAACTGACTCATAAAAAAACAACCAGTGAACAGGTACAAATTCTCAATGCTGAATGTGATCATAACGTATGTATAAAATTTACCAATAAACTCAATAAAAGCGAAAAAAAAAAAAAAACCAATGAGAATTTAGGAAGAGTATTATTATAAATACTAGATAGATATGAATATGGATATAAACTAAAGAAGTATACATCTTGCGCTGGGGAGTAAGCTCAGTGGTTCCGGCGCCTGTCTAGCAAGCGCAAGGACCCGGGTTTGATTCCCAAGCAACCACATACAATACTGGGTGTGGAGACTCACTCCAGCAGCAACCAGTACCACATACCACAGTGCTGGGTGTGGTGGCTCATGCCTGTCATCCCAGCACTCGGGAGGCAGAGGCAGGAGGATTGCTGTGATGTGAGTTGGAGGCTGAGCTTGGAGCCAGCCTGAACCACAAAGTTAGACCCTGTCTCAAAAAACCTAAAAAAAAAAAAAAAAAAGAAGTATACATCTTTCCAAGAATTTCTACTCTAACCTCAGCACTGAATTCAAGCAAAAATGGCATTCATAATGTGTGCTCATGACTATGACTAAAACACAGAGCACACAATGGAGATGGATAGGATCAGAAGCAGGCAAATTCGATGGACAGGAGTTTGAAAGCAAGGTGATACACTCTGCCCGGATAAAAGATAGGAAAGGAGGGACTCTGCGGAACACAGAGCCAAAGGCACCAAGCCAGGAACAAACACGACAAATGTGAAGATACTTGGTGCTATGGTATGAACCATCCTGCCAGACCATCCCTTTAACTAGATGGCAAGAAAAAAAAAAAAGGGAACTTTAAGGCCAAAATAGTCTCCTACTCTAGTAGGAGGATGCCCCACTTCAATGAAGATAGTCACAAAAAATACGGGGTGAGTTCCAAACTGGAGGGTAGAGAACTCTTTTACTGAATTTATGACAGCATATGATCTCAGACAGTGGCAACCCCACCCTCAAATGCCACTTCAGAGAGCAGAGATGTATTTATTTATAAAAAATATTATTTTATCATAATGCAAACATGAGGAAAATAAGGACCAAGGAGAATTTCTCCTTGTAAGCCTTGGTTTCCTCATGAATAGTGCCTGAGAGTTCTGGGCCTTGGGTGCCTGGAGTACTCCTCCTCTCTGGAAGCCTCAACCTGTTGGTATTCATTCAGCCTCTGCTTCTGAGGAGGAAATTGCCAATTCCAGTCTCACACAAGGAATTAAGGTCAGAACAATACAGTATTTTACAATCCAGTACAAGCTGCATTTATCCAGGGTTTTTCATGCGTGGCATCTTAAAGCTCTTTATGACCCTTTTTAAAAAAAAGGAAAAGAAAAAAATTTAAAAGAGAAAACCTTCTAAAACTCCAAACTCCCACTGAACTAAATGAGCCATTGAGAGTGAATAGGACTTAACAGTGGCCTTCAGAATGGGAACAGAAGTCCCACTCAGATGGAACAAGAACAACAGAATCAAAGGAAACCACAGCTCAGAGAGGGCCGCACGGGGCCTGAAATGTACCCTTAGCCCTTGGGACACTCATGGGCTCTGCCATCAGCAGGGGGCACAGGGATCTTCAGGAGGGGGTCAAGACACAAGGTTCTGACTCCAGTGACTCTGTGAATAGAAGAGGACCGGAAGGCCAACCTTGGGTCCTTGGAGCTGCTCAGCTCCAGCCTCAGCATCTGCTCTGTCCTACCCATAGCCAGTGAGCTCTGCATGGGGAATGGGTTCTGCTCTGGCTTTTAGATTCCAGTCCCAAGCCTAGCTCCCTTCTTAGGCTCCCCAGGCCTTCACCAGGATCCCACACCGCTCAGGCCACATTTCTTTTCCTGGAAGCCCTTCTTGTTTCCAGGAGGCTCCTCATACCTCCTCCTACTGCCTTTTACCCTGTTCCCAACTCCAGTTCTGTGGGCTCTGTTCCCTCCTGCTCAACCTGACAAATTCATCCCCTTATAGATGTTCAGGATGATAATCATGTAATGTTGGGAACCAACCTGTGTGGGAATTGGAAGGTCAAAATTGACCAGGCCTTCCTGCCTGCAGACGGACTTTGGACTTGACTTTTGTCTTCATCTCTGGTAACAACAGGGACTCAATGGTCCCACATGCTGTGATGCTTCAGGGCAAAACTGCACCGGATCTGTCTCTTCTCAAGGACTATTGCTGACCTCTGCCTTGCCCAGTAGGATCTGCATATAATATTTTTTAAAGGGTCATAAAGAGCTTTAAAAGGTGTGGCAGGCTGGGTTCAGGAGTCCTTGCTGCCAAAGTAGCATAGATCAGACCCAAGTTCAGTTTCTCTAAGTCTCATTTCTGCCTAATTATTAATTATTTTGCCATGTGCTGTCGACTAACAGGAGACTAGAACTTAATACAAAAGTTCTAGTTACATTCCCTTCCCCTGTTTATCACAATGTAACAGTGTTGTTTACCTCAAAAAAGTATACTGTGACTTTAAGAGATCCCCAGAGTCACAACCAGAGGGGAAACAGAGGACATCCAAACTAAACGTTGTCAATTGTCAGTGTCCAGGTTGCCTTGGTACTCTGGGGACCAGCAATAGAGTTTCTTCAGGCATATGGGAAAAGTAACTTGTCTCTGGCTGTTGACAGAGGGAAGTGTTGACCTCACAAGTCAGTCCCTTGGCAACTCGGACACTTTAAATGAACAAATAGAAGTTTTTATTTATTTTATTTTTCTGTGATTAGGTTAGAGTACAGCTACAGAAAAGATGAGATCAGTTATGAAAAGAATCAAAGAAATTACTTTTTGTACTACTCAAAATCAGCTTGTGAACCCGAGACTTCATGCTAAGATATCCCTAGTCGTTTTTATTTTTTTATTTTGACACAGAATCTTACTGAGTAGTCCAAGTGGGACTCAAACTTTTAATCCTCCAGCCTCAGCCTACCAAAGAACTGAGATTACGGTGGCACACATTCCTTTCTGACTAAAAATTACTTTTTAAAACATTTCATGCTCCACCAATAGGATGGAACTATGGCATTTTCCTTGCCAAGAGTTTATGAAGAGAAACAGATAAAGTCCATAGCGCTCAGCTTACTTGGCACATAAAGTAATCTGTATAGATTCCCAAACTTCTGTTTTCTTACTCTCCTTTCCTCTCCATCACTTAAATCCTTTCTTTACTCTCATTCTGCACTTTGTCACAATTCCTCCCTCAGGTCATTTTCCTGGGTTCTTAGGAGCTAATAATATAAGCAGCTGTGTGGGCGAAGTTGGACACTAAGACTTTCATCACACCTTGATTCTTTGTGTGCCCCTCAATAAAGCATTTCATATGTCTGATCCTTTGCCTTCTCTTATGAAAAATGTTTTCATTGGATGCAATGATATTTAAGGTCCCTCTTGAGTGCATGGATTGTAAGGGTGATGTGATTTTTTAAGAAAGGGAGGAGATAGGATAAGATACAGACCCTCTCTGATGTATGATATTGCTGTGCTTGACACTTACCAAAACTCTTCAATTTTAAATACAAACTTTGTTTCCTATGTTTTAGGAATATTTGGAGATGAAGGCAAAGAGAGTCAAAGACAAGCAGAATGCACTGCAGGGTTCATGTGTGGTTTGCTGAAGCATGTGTTCATATTAACCACCCAACTGATACAGTGCCGGGGCCTGCCAGGCAGAGTAATGGGGTCCTCGAGCTGGAGAGGTTAGGATGAGAAGAAATGATTGACAGGACAGCAAGACTTAGAAGGGCTCATCAGTCAGTACTGAGTGAGCACCGTGTTTATTTCTCAGGTCTCTTTTATACCCTAAAAACTAGGTCTGTAGAATGACTTCATCAATCATGTGCAAAGGTTAAGAACAATCAGGATATTTTAAAGAATCAAGCAAATACAGCAACTCGGGTAATCAATTCTCAGTTCCTTAAAGATTTCTATCTGGGTTAATACTTCTTTAGGACTTTAACCTAATCACAGCTATACATTGTATATTCTGATACAGTTGTTAATCCATCAGGAAAGAACAGGAATTGTGCCATGTTACTTAATTATCTCACAAGTCACAGTATAGAGAGTAAACACAATCAGTCTTGCCAACATGGTGTTCTTGTTTAACTGAATTGTTATCATGCATACCTTGGGGATGTAGGTCATTTAGCCCACTTCCTCAGGAACAAGCCATCTCAGCGTTAATTTTAAATCGGCTAGGGCAGCAACCACAGAGGGGGTTGCAGATCTTTGACACTGACCTTTGGTAGCCTCCTTAGCAGTGCAGAACTCCTGATGATAACTCAGTGCAGCAGCAGAGGTGACCATCTTAAAGGAGAATAGCTAAATTTCTGAGGAGCAGCTCCTGACAACACAGTAGCAATAAGAGAGTGAAGATTACATGTCCTACTAGGCTGTAGTCTCTGGATTATTGTCTGTAGGGCTGAAGGAACCAGGGACCCCTTCATGTCATCTTGGCAGACAATTGCACAGGGAAAATCAAGAGAATGGAAGCTGGAGTGGGTGAGATGCTGTTACGGACACCTACAAATACCCTGTGAAAATTGTGCATCCAGCAGCCTGACTTCCAGCTATCAATGCACACCTTCACTGAAGTAGTGTTTAGGCCCCAGAGCCAACTCTGTCTGGGCTCACAACAGGCCAGACTGATGATGCCTCTAGAAATAGTCCTTCACCAATGCCTAATGAGAACTGTGGAAAAGTATCTACAGACTCCAGCTCTTTTACCTTTCAGATGGGAAAAGTACACACTTTACTATTTCTAGCAAGCTCATGCTCAGGTTGCCCACAGTGAACAGTTGCTGAAAAGGCATTCTGTATTGGTCTCTGTCCCTGGCCTGTCCCTCACCCGCATTCTCTTAGTGGTGTTGCCTCAAATCACTTCCCAATAAACTATTTTCACTCAAATCCACATTCCAGAGTTTACTTATGGAGGGGATCCAAAATAAGATAAACGATTCGGCTTCCAACGATATAGCTTTGTTCTGGAGTTGACTTAGGGGTTGAGTCAATAACTCATTTATTCCCTCACCAAGTATTTATTGTGCTCTGAGAGAATCAGACACAGAGCAGAACACTGAGAAGCTACATGTACACACATGTTCTGGGAAAGATCCATAGATGAGTACTTGGCAGACAGTGTCCATGACAAGAGTTAGCTGTAATAAGGAAAAGGGATTATCGGCTCACAGTGGTGCCAACTTCTGCTGGACACAGCAAGGTCCAGATGTACTGGCTGACTGTGTATCCAGAGATGAAAGGCTGAGCTCTGAGCAGCATTTCATCTGACACCCACTATCTTCCCCGGCTCTTAGCAGCACAAAAGCCTCTTTATAATGTGAGGCATGAGAAGGTAGTCCTGGCAAATTTAGCTCAAGAAATAAGTAGCAGGCATAAAAGACAGCGCGGCATCCTTCTTGTTTGTCCAGATGTCTGTTCACAACACAGGCTTTTCCAGGGTCTGACCTGCTGCAGGACATCATCCGGGCCTTTGAAGCCTGTGTCCATTCTGGCCATTAATCCTGCCCAGCAGCCTGGGAAATGGATGTGGCTTCAAGGATATGCCCCTGCATGTCAAGAAAGCAGATCCTGAAGGGCAAAGGAAAGAAAACACGCAGACTTCACTGTGCCTTTCGGTTTCCCAAGAAGAATGGATGCGTTTTTAAAAGAAATATCACATAAAAGTGACTGGGAGGGCCGGGGAGTTAGCTCAATGGTTCCGGCGCCTGTCTTGCAAGCGCAAGGACCCGGGTTCGATTCCCCGGTTACCACATAACAATACTGGGCGTGGAGACCCACACCCAGCAGCAACCAGTACCACATACCACAGTGCCGGGCGTGGTGGCTCACGCCTGTAATCCCAGCACTCGGGAGGCAGAGGCAGGAGGATTG
>PVIR01043725.1:0-11581 GCA_004026965.1 Petromus typicus
TCAACATTGTCCCCTTTCACCTTATTTTACATTGAGCATTTTCTATTTCACAATATATAACATACAATGCTAGGACTCATTTACATCTTCCTTTTCTCATACCAGAGAAAAGATGCGATATGTACCTATCTGTGACCTATTTATTTCACTTATGAGGATATCCTCAAGGTATGTCCATTTAAGTAGAAATGATTCAAACAATTTCCTTTTTCTTGAATGTGCATGGCAAAGCAAGTAGTTCTGTAAGTTGGAATTCTTGGTTTTGCTTAATGTTTCCTACACATGCAAGATATTCCTTTGGGGGAATATACGTGTACATATTACATCTTAATCGGTTTTACTTTCCCTCCCTCTCTCTTCCCTCCCCTTTCCCCATTTCTTCAGATCCCAGCTTAGATATATTTTGTAGTTCAGTCAATGTGGTTTATCTTTTTTTTGACATTATATTCATGCATACACATTACTGCATTTATAGCTCCAATTAAATGATGTTTTACTTATTCATAACTTTGCTTCACTTTGTCATATTCTTATAGTGGTATATACACTACTCTTCTTGTGGTTTGGTGAATATTTTCCTGTTTTTTTTTTCTTTTTCCTTTCCCTCTTCCTTTTATATTTGCATTTGTCACTCAGTTTGCAGAAATTCTTACTTTGTATAAAGTTATCACATGATCTCACAGAAAGCCTTCTATTGTTCATTAAAATAAAATAATTATAAGTAATGTGATATTTTTCTTCTTCTATATGGCTCTGTGCCTTAACTGATGCTCATGTTTAGGGCTGTTTATTAATATATTGTGACATATCATGATGTGACTTTGTGTGCCTTTCAGTATTTTCTGGCCACTATGTCTCTCATAAGTAGCTTATAGTATAATAAAACAACTGTAATCCTAAAATATTTCACTTTAATAAGAAATATAATCAGTTTTTCTTAACAAAATAACATTGATTTTAATTTTGCTTCTTCTCTTTCATATTTTATTGGTATATGTTTGCAGTACATTCTGTTTACTATCATCTTGGGCACGGAGTTCATATGCGTATGACAGCTTGGTTCTTTTTTTTTTTAAGTTTTCTTCTTTCTGTGCCTTGCCTCTGCTTTCTTTTAATTCCTGTTTTCCCATTTTCAATCTTGTTGATATTATTTAATTTTTAATTTAAATCTTTAGTGGTAAATTATGAATACACATCATCACATTCAACATTGAGAGTTTGTACCAGAATATGACATGACTTGAGTCTCATATTTCCCCTTTCCCACTGCCCTGCAACCCCACCCCTATATATATAATCTTTGTTTTCTTTTTTCTTCATTACTATCACATTCTTTTTCTCCTTATTATTTACCCCTACACCCTATTTCCTTTTAAATATTTTCTATTTCACAATATCAAATATACATACTACAAATCATTTACATCTTCATTTTCTCATACCAGAGAAAAGATATGATACTTACACATCTGTGACCTATTTATATCATTTACAAGGATGTTTTCAAGGTACATCTATTTGAGTATGAATGCCTGAATCTTATCATTTTTGATGACAGAGTAATACTCCATTCCGTAAAAGAACCACGTTTTGTTTTTCCAGTCTCCAGTTGATGGACATTTGGTTGTTACCAAGATTTAGCAGACACAAACTGAGCTGCTATAAATATAAGTGCACATGTGTCACTGTGATATGAACCTTTTAATTCTTTTGTGTATGTATCTAGCAGAGCAATGGCTGGATCAAATGGAATCTCCAATACTAGCTCTTTGAGAAATCCCCACATTGATTTCCATAGACGTTACAAGAGTCTACATTCCTACCAACAGTGGAGTACGTTTCCTTTTTCTCCGCACTCTTGCCAACATTTGTTGCATTATTAATCTTAGCTCACCTTGTGACATAGTTTGTATTCACTGAGTTTACTACACTCTGTACTGGCATGCCTTTATTCAACTCTTCTTCCCACAACACACCTTTAGCACTCTGGATACTTTACTATTTACAAGCCAGCCAGCCCCCTCTCTCCTTCTATCCATCATTCATTATTCTCTTTGTTTGAATTCACCTTACTTCAATGGCAGATACTCTATAATATTTAAACCTGTGTGTATGGTTGATTCCATTTTCCTACAAGTGTCTCCAATTTGTCTCCCCCTTTAGAAAGCCAAATAGTATTCTACTAGGTATTGACATTACATTTTCTTTATCCAATCAACTATTGATAGGTGTATAGGTTGCTTCTAGGATTTAGCTATCATGAATTATTGTGTTATAAATACCGGTTCACATTTCTTGTAGCAAGATGATTTTAGTTCTTTGAGGAAAATATTTACTAGAGAAGTAGCTAGGCTGTATGGAATTTCTAATTTCAGTTCATTGAGAACTCTTTATACAGATTTCCACAATGCTTTTAATAGTTTACATTTCCACAAAAAATGTAAGGAGCTGAGTTTTTTTTTTTACCACACCCTCATCAGTATTTGTAATTTTTTGATGTCTTGATGATTGCTATTCTTTCTGCTGTGTGTTGTTTTAATTTGTATCTCTCTAATGGCCAGATATTTTGAACATTTTATTCATATACTTAATGGCAATTTGTTCTTCCTCTGTGAAGTGTTCATTTCACTTGCCCATTTCTTGAATGGGCCTTTTACTTTAGGTGACCTATTCTTTTGAGTTCTTGATACATTCTAGATTTTCTTACAATTCTCATTTTATATTGTTTCATAATTTTTGTTTCTAATTAAGTTTCCACCCTACTTTTATAGAGATATAGTTGACAAACAATATTGCATATAGTTAAGGTAAAAACCAGTACAAATTGATACAACATGTATATGTCTTGTGAAATAATTCCTACAATCTAGCTACTTGCTGAATTCATTATCTGATGTAGTAAGCTTCTTTTGTGTTCAAAAGTTTGCAGATCTACTTTGGTAGTTTACAGTTTTACAGAGCTTCTTTTGTATTCAAAAGTTTACAGAGCTCTATGCCTAAGTAAGTATACTTAAAAATTTCCAGATGATAGTACAGAATAGACTTTATTTGGACACTTCTTTATTATTTTGTAATGATTGAAAGCATAGGTGTTCTGTTCATTTGTGTTTTGGTACCTGGAATCAAACACAGGTCCTCTTGCTTGCCAGGCAGCGACTGCATGGACTACTTAGCTACATCCCTGGCCCAGAGCCAGATACTCTAAATTTTATTTCAGAAGTGGTTCTTCCAAAGTTTTGCAAAACATGCTTCAATTTATATTGAAATTCCAACTAAAGCAAAGACAAAGAATACATACAAGAACAAGGAAATTAAAACCCAGAACAGTACGTTCATTGTCCATGGAAGAAAAGTAAACTATTCTTACTCAAATATTCTTCAATTTCCCAGACTTATGTATTGTTTTTTTTTCTATAAAGACCTTATTTTTCAAAGCTGATAATTATCAAATTTTAACTGTATTTAGAAAAATTATTTTTACCCATTTCCATATATTTCACTGTATTACATGTTTAATGCCCATTTTCTTTTTTCTTTTCTTTTTTTTTTTTTAAGGTTTTTTGAGATAGGGTCTCACTTTGTGGTTCAGGGTGGCCCTGAGCTCAGCCTCAAACTCACATCACAACAATCCTCCTGCCTCTGCCTCCCGAGTGCTGGGACTACAGGCGTGAGCCACCACGCCCAGCACTGTGGTATGTGGTACTGGTTGCTGCTGGGCGTGAGTCTCCATGCCCAGTATTGTTATGTGGTTACCAGGGATCCAACCCGGGTCCTTGCGCTTGCAAGATAGATGCCAGAACCACTGAGCTATATCCCCGGCCCTTAATGCCCATTTTCTTTGTGAGATGATTATCTGCTTGTTTAGTCTTTTAGTGCCTTCTTTTCTTTCTTCAGGCAAGAAATTAAAACATTTCTTTAGGAAGCACCATTTCTGAGAAATTGAAGGATGGATTCTTTTCTCATATACTCAGATCTCACTGAATGTAAGAAGCAGTCCTTTTCATAACCAATAAGACCCCATATGATTTTACCCCTTGTCACCTAACACTATGTCCTCTTCCTAGACAATAGCAATCTTACTTGCTCCCTTGCTGGTCTTTGAAAACACTGGATATGCTTATGTATTATGTGCCCCCAACTGTCATATATGTCTGGAATGTGCTTCCCAGAGCTCTGTGACTTTTCTTTCCTCATTTCCTTCTAGTATCTGTTGAAACAATCCTTATCGTAAAACTCTTCCTTTTCATCCTTCATAAAACAGCAGTCCTCCAGTTTTCACTCCAGTATACTAATGCTTAGGAGTAACCTCTTAATTTAAGGATTAAGATTGAGTGATGACAGCCTCTCATTAAAAGGACAGCTGTTAAACATCTCATATAGTTGTTGAATGAAATAATAAATAAACTGATATCCATGTCCTTCAAATAAGAATGGCAGATTAATTTAGGTATAGATTTTTGGGTATTTTTCTTGACTCACTTTTCTAAATGTTGCAACTCTGCCTAGTTCAAACACCCTGCCTACTCTTGGGTGTTTTTTTCCTGCTCAAAACTTAGGCTTCTCTGCTGACACCACTAAGTTCCAAGTATTTCTGGCCAGTACAAGGCAATGACCATGGAGCACAATGTGCTTCCAGAGCTCTACACATTCTTCCCTTATTAGTCTTTCCCCTTAAATCCAGACATGCTAAGGTATATTCTTTTCTCTTTTGCTTTCTCTGAAGTTATTTTACATTTGTGAAGAATAATGAGCAACTTTGAGGCATTAAATCAATTTGATACAATCCTCCTTATATCTAGAAAAGGTTTCTTAAATTTTATGGCATATCAGTGGCATCTGAGCTATTTTACCTTAGGGCTCATGCAAAGGGTCTTATTTTTATAGATTCCATTGTTAATATCAAGAGAAAGTTTGAAGAGAAAGTAGCATAATAATGTTTTCATTCTTGGAAGTTAAGATTACAGTTTCATTTCACTCACATTATCTCTACCTTAACCTTTATACCTTTCTTAAATTTGTAAATTCTACCCTTTCATAATTATCTAAAACCTAGGCTATGAGTCATTTTGTTCTGGCATCATTTGGCTCTTACCATAATCAATTATTTGGCCCTTTATATCTTGTCCCATATATTCATTCTTTTCTACTCCTACTAACCAAACTACCTCAAATTCCCAATAACTAAGACAAAACTCAATCATACCATTATGACACTCTGCATCCCCCCTCTTCACTTGGATTGCTTCCTTTTTTTCGCAGCTGTGGCATGATAGTTAATTCACTGCTCTTCTCCAATCATCTTCATCACTATCACCACATACTATATTTAATTGCTTATAAAAATCTATTTCAATATATATGTCCCTTCAGCTGCAGCATGTTATCAAGGTGTTTTCTAGCATTATTTTTCACTGGAACATTCTCAGATTACACTATATTTTCTACTGCTTACAGTTCACTCAATGGCAGAAAGAAGTCAGAGAGCAAGAATTTAAAAAGTCATCTATATAAACAAAAGTCACCTCCATTCAAATCCCAGATTCCAGACTCTGACAATTTATGCACACTGCTTAAATATTTAAGTCTCAGATTCCTCATTTGTGATAGATAAAATAAAACACCTTCTTATGACTGGAGAATTAAATAAAATTGAAATGACAGTAATAGCAAACAACTTTTCTGTGTGTCATCTTGCTTCTATCACACTGAACATTTAATGTCCAGGGCATTCTTGGTTCCTTTATTTAGAAGTTTAATGGTAGAACAGTCAGTATTCCAGGGTTTCTGTTGTCATTGATATATCTCTTATTATAGGCTAGAACTATGCTAAAATGTCTTGACTTACCCATGATGCATTTCAATGCAATATAGAAAAAGGATAAAAATGATAGCACTTGTTCCTTAATGAGTCATTGCAGCCAGGGATTGTTTCTATTCTTGTATTTTGGAAGCAAATAGCTGGAGGGGTGAACATTCTGCTTTTTAATGTTCTCTTAATTTTTTCTTAATTGTTTCAAACCTGTGCAAAGCTATCCAAGGTGTACAGAAAATCTTGCACTGGCATAAATGATACCAGCAGCTTGTCCTCAGGGACAGACATAAGTAACACTGAGATTCCATGGGCTGGGATATTGTCCAAGGATTCATCAGGACACAAAAAACAGTATCTTCAGGACAAACACAAAGCATTAGTGGACAAAGAAGTTATGCCAATAACCCACTCTTTGAGGACTCCAGGGAGAGGGGGATGAGAGATTTGTACTCATTTAGAGATAGTAAATCTGCCACTTAGAGAGGTAGGGAAGTTAAGATTCCACCGAAGTTGAGTGAACTTGTCTGCCTTCCCCTTATAATTTCTTCTTAATTGCTGGCAGTAATTTTCACAGTAATTTTTCAAACTCTTGTACCATTGGGACAAATGCTGACCAGAGCAACCAGGAGGACTGGGGCACAGCCCTCAAAATGATTTTCAGCTTAAAAATGAATTTCATGTGAAGTGTTGTACTGATATATTCAGGAAGCAGAAGCATTTTGCCATTAAACATTGTCTTTGCCAACATCGTGCAGATGTTATCCATGTCTAAACCTCACCCTGTACACCTAAGAGATACTTTAACACACAGTTATCAACTTTTCCTTGCTTTGAACCCAAATGTGGTTTTGTACTGTTTTTTCATATCAGAGTTGGGACATCTTCTAGTGCAGTCAACAGGCTCTTTGTATCACGGAAGGCCCCAAAAGGCTCACAATCACTTTCCCAGTAAGACTTTATGTTGACATGTAAGATGAAGTCTTTTTCAATTCTTTGGCAAGGTCCTGCTCCCTGTAAATGTAAGCAATGCTTTGTGACTTTCAAACTTGTAACTGGAAAAGATAACTGACATAAAGCAAACAAGTTGCAAGCTACTTGTAGAAAATTCTTCTATAACAGCTAGTAATTGCTCTAAATGTCCATGTACATGAATGTACAGAGAGACCATATGGCCTTCCCTGTAGCAGTAGCATTGGCATTAGAATGCATGAAGTGTGCCCAAGAAAATGCAGGTGGGTACAGTATGGTGTATCTGCAACACAGTGAAAAAAGATTCAGTTACAACACAAGACTAGAATAAAAGGAAAGAATGTGATATACTGAAGACTTTGGTCTTTACTCTGAATTCAATTTGAAGCAACTAAAGAGTTTTCATCAAGGTAGTGATATAATAAGATTCAGAGATTACTTTGGCTGCTATGTGGAACAAGAATTGATATGTGTGTGAGGAAGAAACTTAGGAGAATGGTTAATAGACAGTTGCACAAATGACAGTGAGAGACATTGGTGGTCACAGCCTGATACAGAATAAGGTCACCTGAGGAAATAAGCATATAATTTAGGGTTAAACACACCCACATTTAAAAAAATTTTTCAAGGGTATTGTTAAGTATAGCAGAATGACAAGCATAAACAAGAACATTCCTGGGTAAACTGCAGTTGGTCTTGACAAATATTTAAATCTCAAAACAAGGAAGGCATTGTCAGCAAGAAAACAGAGAGCAGTTGGTGAGGGAGGAGAAAAAACTAAGGAAATAGTATTACAAAAGCCAAATACCGCTGAAGAGCCAATTGATTCCTCATAACTAAGTGACATCTTGCCATATATACTTCCATGGGACACTGTACTTTTCTTTCCTCTAATTAAAATTTTATGATCTGTTGTCTGTCATTTAAGCATGAGCAGAAATCTTGATTCAGGAGTGGCAGTCAGGACCCATCTGTGAATGAATGACTGAAAATGTGACCATCCAAGCAAAAAGCATGTTCTGAATTCAGCAAAGCAGAGATGGTCAGTGCCCTTAACAGATAATGCTTTGTTGAAGGAGTGAGAAATGCAGTCAATTTCCATTAAGAAGAGAAAGGAGTGGGAGGCAAAAAAAGGAAGGCAGTATTTTTGATAACTCTTTCTAGAAGTTTGGCGATGAACTTTTGGCTTAATGGACACCTGTTTTAAGGACATTGGTTGCTCCTTTTGGTCTCAGGGAAAATGTCAGCTTGTAACAGTTTTTCTTCTGAAAGCAATTTGAATAGATAAGGAAAATATGTTAATCTATGAAATTTTAATGACTGTGAGGTGATTCTGAATATATTATGTATTTTGCCTAGAGTTTGTGTACTACCCTTAAGAATGTAGTACTTTGGTATTAATACAAAGTATCTCACCTGTTTCAAAATGTAGGATTTAGGGAAAGAATTCCAGAGCCATACATTTCATGTCTGTTCCTCCAGGTGGCTTTCAGAGTTTGTAAGCAAAAATGAGTGAAAACAGAGGACATTTATATGGTTACTCTAGTCCTTTTTCAGAGCAGCAAATTGTATTGTGCTAACTACTGGCCGTTTGGGGTAATAACTGGGTGAATTTCAACTCATTTCCTACTTATATTATCACTGTTGAAGACAATTAATTTTATATTACTCAGTCTCTATCTATCACACATTACATATAGCATTTGTTGTTGAATTTAATTCTGGGAAAAATTGTATCTCTAGAGAAATGTTAACATTTCTTCTCTCTAATAGGGTCTTTTGAATCCATCTGTATTTCCTTTCACTGATGGCTCTCAAGAAACCGAATTAAACTAGAAGTCAAAATGTTTTCATTTTCTGTATTTTCTTCATATTTCAATATAAATTTTATTTTCTGGAAAGTTTGTCTAAACCTTCTATTAAAGCACAAATAACTAACTTCCGTTTACGTCTTCTTTAACTAGCTCTTTCCTTCTTCCTCTCAAAATTACAGTGTTATTAGTGCCACAAACAAATAAATGATCAGCAAGAAATCTGTTTGGTGATAGTGCAACTAAAATGACACCCTCACACATGTGCATTTTGGTCATGTGTAGGTTGCATACACGAGGGTAGTCCTAGGAGACTGTGATAGAAGTGTCAAATTACTATGCTTAATGATGTTATAGTCATCATTAGTTGTGTGATAATGTATCACTCATATGTTGATGGAAGTGCTGATGTAAACAAACCTACATTACTTCTAGTTATGTAAATAATACAGCACATACCATTAAGCAAAATAAATCCTATTTCATTATGATAATAACTGAGTATACTACTTTCTTCTATTTCACTATAGTATATTTCATGTAAAGAATTTAAAATATACTCTTTCAGTTGTAAAACAGTATGCTGTGTTCGACCAGTAGGAGCTTCACATATGTTCTATTACCACATCTCCTATTTACACCATTTTATCTTGTACTTTAAGGTCATCTTTTTTTTTTCATTATCAGAGACCCTACAGGCACAGAGTGTTGGTAGTAAGTGAACATTTTGAACCTTTAACATGGCAATGAAATTAAAAGTAGTTAAGGGCTATCATGGGGAAAATCAGTAATGGTCTTTACTTACTTCCTTTCAAGCATTTCCCTTCCCAAAGCTACCATCATGTACAATAAGAATAAAGTCACAGAATGTATTCAAATGTCTAATTTACTGAAAGAATCTATAACTTAAAAGGGGGGGAGAATGTTTAATGGCTTGGATTAAAGGCCAGAAAGAAGTATATTCTTCTTGACTTCTTGATGACCACAAGTAAAGCAAAAAAATAAAATTCAAATATGTTGACAGTAAATG
Organism: Petromus typicus; assembly: GCA_004026965.1. Classification (NCBI taxonomy): domain Eukaryota; kingdom Metazoa; phylum Chordata; class Mammalia; order Rodentia; family Petromuridae; genus Petromus; species Petromus typicus. The sequence goes on from PVIR01043725.1 coordinate 9,623, forward strand.
CTGGAATTGATAGATCTTGGAGGCTCACTCTCTGTATAATGTGAAAGCAAGTGGTAAGTCTGAAAGTGCTACTACGGAATTTTTAAAGTTCTAGGTATAATGAATGAAAAGGGTAATTATTTACCAGAGTAAATCTTCAATGAGGTTTTCTCCCTTCTCTACAAACAGAAACATGGGAAGATTTTCACTGGTAAGGAGGCCAAGTCATTACCAGCTTCAAGACTTTTACAAATGGAAACATTTCTTATCAGCCACTCAGAGAACTCTGGGAATGTCAAGCATATTTACAGGCCCAACTGCCAGAGTACTAAGGAACAATAAGCAATTATAGATAACACAACTCCCACTGCAAGATGTCCTCCTGGTGTGAAATGAAGAAGTACTCTGTAGATTAACATACCTTTCAAAAGTTTGCTTATTCTTGCCAGTTTTCCTCTATATTTTCCTTGTGGTTATTGATTTCCTTCTCCCTCTCAAAAGTAGTGCTTTTCCTTTTAGATAGCATCGCATCTTCCCATGTAAAAGATTAATGAACTACACCAGTTTTTGAATCCCTCCATTGAAGAGGCCTTTTGCCTAGGATGTTATTGTTACAAGGAAAACACTGAGGAGATGCTGAGATAATGCTAGAAGGAGTGCAACTCCTATGAGAGCACTGAGAACCTTCCTTAGACTCAGAGTGATGTCAGCAAAGAGCATATGAATGACATCTGGAGATGGACATGCTAGAAGTTCTCCTGTAACTTCATGAGTTTTGCCAAGGCGGAGAATTTGAGGAATTCAACAAGGCTGTGGTAGGTACAAGAAGCAAATATTCCTTGGGTATGGATGGCACTGGAGGCTCAGAGAAGTAGATCTTAAAGAACTGATCAGTAGCAGTTGCTGGACCTGAAATAGACATACATAGCTTGAAGTAGAGCAACAAAAAGAGGAAACTGCAGAAAAAAAAAAAAGGGAGAATTGCTCAAAAAATTCACAATGAAAAGCTTAGCAAAATATTTTTCTGACCTCAACAAGGTCCTTAAAAAAGTTAAAAAACATGGCTCCCAGCACAGAAAGGTTTTCAGTAACAGAGAAGGATGTTCAATGTGCATTATATGCTTACAAGCAAATCTGTGATGTGCAGAGACAAACCAAGCAAACCTCAGAGGCTATGTTCTGAACAGAGTGACACAACCGGGAGAAGAGCCCCAGGCAAGTCTTCAGAAGGGCTCCAGAAGTAGGCATTGGCATGACGGGATGACAGCTCCATTGTGTCAGGCCCCTGGAGACCCTAACTGTTGTGCAAGTATAAGTGATAGAAGACAGTCATATTGATCTAGACCCTATGTAAGGCAAAGTTAATGTATGTTTCTTTACTTTAATTTTAACAAAAAACATAGGTAAAAGTATGAAATTAAAATGGCAAAAGTGATAGAATAAGAATATAAAGAAATGGAGACTGGATAAAAAAGCTGTGGTTCTTCTACAGAATGGAGTACTACTCTGCCATAAAAAATGGTAAGTTTGAATCATTTCTACTTAAATGGACATACTTTGAGGATATCCTCATAAGTGAAATAAATAGGTCACAGATAGGTACAAATCGCATCTTTTCTCTGGTATGAGAAAATGAAGATGTAAATGAGTCCTAGCATTGTATGTTGTATATTGTGAAATAGAAAATGCTCAATGTAAAATAGGGTGAAAGGGGACAATGTTGAGATTGTAACGAAAAAGTAAGGAAATAAATTTTATGTATATGGGGGGTGGTAGGGTGGGTAGGGCTATGGGAAAAAATGAGAATTAAGTTGTGTCTTATACTGGTACAAATCCCCATTATGGAGTGCAATCATGATGTGTATATTTAATGTACCAATAAAGATATAAAAAAAAGAAATCGTATGTATATAGCTGTCCAACTTGTACATGGTTTGGGCTAAGCATTGTTACCAAAAACTAAAAAAAAAAAAAAAAAAA
>PVIR01043726.1:0-11568 GCA_004026965.1 Petromus typicus
GTGCCGAGCAATTGCAGAATAATTCCAAATTTTGAAAAGAAAAGACTAACTGAATCACAGTTTTCTTGCTGCTGCTATGAAGTAATAAAAATTGCAAGAGCAGGTAGCCCTTGAATTTGCTTGAGGCTATGGAAAGAAAATATTTTTTGTGCTGTACGTGTTTTTTCCCCTTTAAAATCCATTTTTGAAGCAATGAAATTTTAGTTCAAACTTTGGAATTTCTTAAAACTTAAAACTTGAGACCCTCTTAATGTCCAAAAGTCCCTTCAAACTAATCTTCAAAATTTCTGTCTTTTGAGATGGATTTCCAACTTGATTTACAATCCCTTTCCTCCAAGTCCTTTCCTCTAAGAATATTTGCCTTGTAGTCAAAGCCTAGCAAAGCTGGCAGAGCTCACAGCAGGGCTTTGGGAAGACCCACTTCATTCTTCATCTCTGCTGCTTTTTATGAAGAGGATAGAAGACAGGTGAGGAAGAAGGGGGAAGTTTTTTGTGTAATCACATGGCCCCAAAAAGATCAAGCATTTTCTTTAAAACCTCATTAGAGCTCAGCAGTCCTTCATGGAGTCCACAGGAGATGTGCTGAGCTATTTGAAAAAGTGGTGTAACATCATGACTGTTAAGATGAGTCCGAACTGGAAAGCAGGAGAAAGAATAGTCAAGGAGCTCATGCCAGGGATTTCAGATGATGCCCCTGACCCAATACCACAGAAAGTGCCACCAGGCTCCACTGTTAAAGTGACCTTGCGTTTCTATTAGACTATGAGCTTGCTGAGAGCAGGAACTATGTTTGTTGTCTTAGCATTTGTCAGCGTGTTTGGTATACGCTCTGCTGTGTGGTAAATACTCCATGAATGTTTGTTGAATAAAATGAAAACATGAAATAAAGAAGAAGAAAGGAGCAGAAAGAAGGAAATTTTAAGGGAAAAGAAAAATAATGGCAGAAAGAAGAAAGACTTTTAACAAGACCTAGGAATTGTTTTTCCCTCCCTATAACTACCAAGTGAATCAGATACAGTGGATTCTTGATTTACGAACTTAATCAGTTTGTGAGGGCAGGTTATAACTCAAGTTGGTTGTAAGTCAATACAGCTGAGGTCTGCGTGTTTACCTGGGTACTAGCTTTGGATAACAAGAAGCAAATGAATCTTCTGTTGAACAACTCAAGTTGTTCAGATCTTGGAACAGTTGAAACTTGAGAGTCTATTATTACAAGATCTTGCTTGAAACTTGGAGTTTGCATCAACTTGCTTCTGTCCATAGCTTCTATCAGCTGATGAAATTACTTTCTCAGTCTTGTACAGTCTAATATTCTTAGTAGCTAGTCAAACATCAGATTTGCAGCTATAATATATCCATTATCAATGATTGAAGTTTGTACTGCTAAAGAGGAATTCATTGTAAATCAGCCAGCTGGTTTGGTGGCAAACAAGTGATGAAATGAACTAGGACTTTGTTAAATGTTCTGTGCGCTTAGATACATCCCACACTGACCCTCAACCAACAACTAATAGGACTTTATTGAGATCCAGATGCATAGCCTTTTAAACACATGTGAAAGTGCTTTCTTCAAACACTCCGGCTTTATTCTTCCGCTCTGCAAAATGTGAAACTTGTAGGGAAACTAAAATAGAGTAGGTTGACAGGCATGCTATAGCTTACTATATTTCTTAGCATGTATCATACTACAATTTTCATTTCTCCTGACACTTGGGCCAAGTGCATGCATATGTTAAAAGTCATGAACCATAGAACATCAAACAGAAACAGTGTATGCAAAAGTTTAGTTCGAGCTGTGGTGGTTGCTCTGAAATCTCTCTCTCTCTCTCTCTCTCTCTCTCTCTCTCTCTCCCTCTCTCCCCCTTTCCTCTCCCTCTCTCTGTTCTTCCACTCTTCTCTTTCTTTTTCTGTCTTCCTCTCTCTCCTTCTCTTCTTCCTCAACTTCCTCTCAGAATCTTCTGAAAATAGAACCCTCAACTAAGGTGGATGACTCTGGATAGTTTAGATTGGCTAGAAGGCAAAGGATCAGAGATCACAGAATTGGCTTTGAATCAGGCTGTGGCTTCAGCACAGATCATTCACGTTATCTTGAGAGAGTTCCTTCGTTTCCCGAGACTCACCTCCTTTATCTTAAAAATGGAAGTAACAATAGAAATATGATTTTTTAATTCGATCATCTAACAACTAGATGTGACCCTATTTAGAGAGTGTCTCCTACATAAATTCTGGGAGAAAAAGGGTTTCATTTAGTTCATACAGATCCTCAGTGTGAAGAGCAGGGCTTTAACACAGAGACAGCACTTTTAAAATGTTAGGTGATGTTACTTTGTACAGTAGGAAAACAGGCTGCCTGAATTTGAAATCTGGCACGTATACTTCTTAGCTGCATGGCCTGAGGGAAACTACTCCACTGCCATGATTTTCTTATCTATGAAATGGGTCACAGGTAATAGAATGTTACTGCCTTAGATATTTATTTACTTTTCTCATTACTGAGACAAATACTCAGCATCTAAAGTTAAAGAAGAAAGGTATATTGTAGCTCACGATTTGTAGAGGTTGGTCTATAGTTGGCTGAGGCATGGTGGCATGGCACAGAGGCATCACAGAGGAGAAACAGTCCATGGTATAGCATGGCAAGCAGAAGACAGCAAAGCAGCAAGAAACAGCAGCAGAGCTGCCTTCTTCCTGTCCCTTTATCTCTTCCACACTACTACCTTTTGAGTGGTGGAACCTACACCCAAGGTGGGACACCCTTAATCCCATCATCATATCCCTAATGACAGCATCACACACTTGATGACTGCATGAGGCTCGGTGGAGACATCTAGGTACCAGCCTTAAATGTACTTGACTGAATTTTATGGAAATTAAATAGGATGCAGCAGATGAACTGCTCAGAACAGTAATTGTTTCAAAGATACTAGTTGTTTTTAAAGTAATGGTTCTAGTAGTCATAGCAATAATCTACTAAACTAAGTGCAGCGATATAAAAATGAAAAATATGTGTCCCTGTCTGTCCTCCACAAGTTTTCTTATTGGTGAGAAAAACTGGCCCTTATAATACAATGTAATACTGATGCAACAGTAGGCACAAGGGAGGCAAAAGGAGGTGTTTCACAACACAGTTTATGGAATCAAGATTGTTCTTGAAGAAATATCATATGGATGGACCTACAGTAAATTTCTAAAACTAAATCCTTTCTGCTTCATGGATGATAAACCTGAATGTGGTCATCAGGAGTCACCATCTCTAGCATTTCCAGCTGGATCACAGGAAATATGTATGAATACACTTCCCTTTCTCTTCTTTGAAGGATACTTTCTGTGATTCTCACTGTATGAAATCAGATGAGGTATAGGAAACCTGCTTACCATGTGCATTTATTTCCTCTGTAGACCAAGATCTAACCCAAGGCTTTCAGACTGTTTTCCAGGGAGCCCGGGGATCATTACGTGGGTACAGCCTGTTCTAAGTAGCAGGGCAGCTGGGCTCAGATGAGATCTCCAGAACTTTCACCCTAAATGAGTGAGAAATATTGGGATTCAGTGTGGTTTCTGTAGAAATGAACATATCTCTGTGAAAGTTAGCAGCAATTTTTAGAAGTTTTAATCCACTGTCTTAGAGTCTCCTCTAAGAAGCACCTTCCAAAGGAACATGATTTCCTGGGAAGGCAAGGTAAATGCCTGCCAAGAAAATTAAAGGAGGAGGCTTCTTCCTGGCGTATTACCCAGCCCTCCATGGAGAATCCAGCAAGATATTCCTTTTTACTTCAGCATCCCAGAAAAAGGCATGGTCCAATGAGTAAAACATCAAATTTAGTGAACAATGAAATATCACAAACCCTCTTAAGTATTGATTCATGCTTTTTTTTCTTAGTTTTAAAGTGGGTCACATATTCCAAAGAGTAAACATAAGTTCCCATAAATGGATTGCAGTTACAGCTGCAGCTGTAAAAAGGAAAAATGTGAATCAATCCATTGATTCTACTGCGTCTGTAATCATTTTACATGTTCAAGCTACTTTTGGGTACCTTTTTAATTTTGAAGAGTCACTAAGCAGTAAAGGATACCTCAAGTTTAACCCCTTCTCCCTACAACAAGCAGAATACGGTACCAAATCTAAAGTCCTCCAAAGGCTTGTTAAATTCAAATGGTTATTTCATAAACATAGAAATGTATCCTGTGATAGATGAATAAAAACAATTTAAGTAAAAATTCTCCCACTGCTTTAATTTTATTTAGTAATGCTTAGGTTGGCAATACATGACTATCCCTCAGAGTATCCTTATAATATAAATATCCTTATAATTTAAATATCCTTATAATATAAATGCATACAGAAAGAGAAATAGTGCATACCTGGCATTTTACCTATCACCAGACCTATAGCTTATCTCTGTGAGCAGTCATTAGTGGAACCGGTGGATAAACTCACAGCATAGTCTGCTTCTTTTTTATAGTTGCAAACATTAAATTGAAGGAGATTCCCCAGTGTTCCAGGTCTAATAAGAGCCAGTTTGTCCATGAAGACACCCAGACTCTACCCATTACATCAGAGTAATTAGCTCAAATAATTATCATACAACCTGTTTGGGTTTGAATTGCATTCCCCTAAAATCTATATCTTGAGCCCCCACCCCAGCTTCAGTATGTGACCTTACTGGAGGTAAAGTCTTTAAAAAACTAGTCAAGCTAAAATGAGGTTATTAGTGTAGTCTCTACTCCGATATGACTGATGTCCTCATAGAGAAAGAAAAAAGAAAGGAAAGCTGGTCACAGACGTGCACACAGGGAGAATTCCACCTGGTGACAAAGCCAGAGATGAGTTATGGATCTAGGAGCCAAGGAATGCTGAACTTTCCAGCAAACCACCGGAAGCTCTGGGGGAGGCATGAAACAGATTTTCTGCCCGACACCACTCAGATTCTGCACCATAGACTTGTAGCCTCTGGAAGTATGACACACTCCATTCTGCTGTTCAAGCCGCTCAGTTTACAGCAGCCCTCACAAACACACTGTACTTCTCAGAACAGGGGGCTTGAGTTAGTGGGCTTTCCTCAATTCCTGAAGTCATTAAAATGGAAAGCCTAAGGTATATTCTCTCTTCAGAGTGTGACCCTAGTTTTTATTGTCCTCTGGAATGCGGTGGGGTGTTGTCTACAGTCACAACTGCATATTTTTGAAAATATACCAAGACTTCAACCATACAGCTTCCATTCAGTCATTTGAAAAAGATCTCACAAAAATATAAAGTTGAATTTTCCCCTAGGGCTTAAATAATATGACCTAGAAAAGAAAAGAAAATTCCCTCTAAATGACAAAGTGTTCCTTTTTTAAAGAATCTATTTAGTTTTTGAAAATCAAGCAATTGGAAAGTAGGAGTTGGGGTCAGGGAGGTACAGTATGTTTAAGAATCCCATTGTAAATCAGTACAGACTCAGCTGAAGTACTGAGGGTTTCTGTAAGAATTTAAGTAGACTGAATTATTCGGCAACCATAATTTCCACTTAGTAAGAGTATGTTCTGTACAGAGTGCACAGATGATGACATCCGCCCTCCATCATATGCTCTCCCTTGTGATGCACTTCAGTGGATCTGTGTGTCTTCGATTCACTGCATTGATTATTGGAAGTCATTCATGGTTGATTGTACTGGGAACAGGCATTATCACAGATTATACATTTCTAGACTAGGATCACACAATTCTGTTTTTTATTTAGTATAAAATCTTCTTTCACAAAGATTCAAACACATACATTCAAAATGAACAAAAGAGTTCAAAGTTTGAAAAAAATATATGTTTTAACACTAGGGAGAGAAGGAAGTAGCCAAGCAGCTTTTTGATCTAGAAAGAAGATCATGATCTTTGTAGAGGAAAAGTATTTTGAAATAAGTTACAAAGAAAAAGATCAATAATATTGAAAAATAGACCTTCAATGCTCAAAAATTAAAAGTCAAATGATAAATTTTGGGGTAGCATTTGCAAAATATGTCAGTGAACATAGGTTGTATAAATAGTATAAAACATTGTTGTACAAATAGTTCATGTACATGGGTAGGAGAAGTGTCAGTGGCTTGATAGACAGATGCACAAATCACATGAACGATACCATTTCACAAAAGACAAATTTACCATAACATGAAAAATACACACGTGATGGAGAAAATAAAAATTCAAACAAGAGGTACTACCTTCCCCCATTCCCTAAGGCTTACTCTTATTACAATGTATTAAAATAAATCCTTTCATATAACACTGGAGGGAGTAGAAATCAGTTCCATCTATCTGGAAATGAGAATGAATATCAGAAGCGGGGATTTAGCTCAGTGGCACCACGTCTGCCTTGCTAGTCCAAGGTCATGCATTAGATCCTCAGTATCACAAAAAAAGAGATGAATATCTGTACTAACAGCTTTAAAATGTGCATATCCTTTAATCTAAGAATATATTAAAACAGTAATCAGAAATGTCACAGATATTGATATATAAAGATATGGAATTCCTTGTAATACAGAAAAAACTAAAATGATCTAAAATTAAGGAGCCGATTTTAAAGCAGTGCCTATTACAGAATACAGATTCCATGTATTTCCCTCACAGATACCAGCAAGCTTCTTAACACACCCTCAACGTCTTCTGTCTTCAGAGCTGCTGTTTGCTCTTAGCTTCTGCTCACTTTTAATTTCTGCTTGTACTAATCACTTGCCTTCCCCCTATCCCACCACTGTTTGTTGACTCCCTTCTCATTTTCTGTTCCCACAACCAATTGCTTGATTCTCTTCCTACTTCCAAATGCAATTTCCAAGGGAGTTACTCATTCAAGCAATTTGCCACCATTTCTGTAGAGACCAGGGCTGTGCAAGGGAAAGCAGTAGTGCCACCCAGCCTAGAATACAGCTGCTCAGGCAGCATATGTCTCATATCCAGGAGCCACAGACATGGTAGAGAGCATATTGGCCTGTAGAACATAGTTTCACTGCTTGTATATTATCATATCAAATAATCTCATACTGAGATCAAATTGCTTCTCTTTGTTTTTATCCATTTTGCTTAGAGGGTTGAAAACAATGATAGATTTAATTTTCTAACCCTAGTACCTCTTATGGTACCTGGCATACCATGAATGTTTGTTGAATGGTTGACTTCTTACAAAAAATAAAGGAAATAGTGAAAGTTTTTTCACCTATAAAATGGAGCAAAGTAGCTGCTAAACAAACATTGATTCTTTTCTTCCTCTACCCTCATTCTCTCAAATTCTATTCCTCCTTTTCATGCAGGATTTGCTTCATTAAGTGTTCCCCAGAGGGAATACTCACTAGTCCTGGAGCTGTAGGGTATATTTGTTATCATGAGAATCATAACTGGGATAAATCACTCTTGCCCTGAATTCAGAGAGTTGTTTAGCTAGTAGAAAAATTTAAAAACACAAGGTACAAGTAGTAAGGAGGAATAAGTTCCATTGTGTTCAGCAGCACAGTGGAATGGCTATAGTTCAAAATAACCTATGATATATTTTATGAAGAAATAGACGAGAGAAGTTTGAAGGCTACAAACACAAGGCAATGATGAGGAGATAGAAATGCTACTACTGGTGCCCACCAAGCAGAGCCCAGGGAAAGAGCACCAGCAAAAGGCACCTCCTCGATGACCCACCAGTTGGGCCTCATGCCTAGCAGTGCTCAGCCATGGGCGTCTGTGGCATAACCCACTGATAAGTACAGCACCCCAGTGTTCAACCACCTCTCCAGGAGTCTCTTAATCCAGTCAAACTGATAATTAAGATGAAATGGCACCTCATGAATATGTACAAGTATCCACGTTAAGTGAAAAATAACCAAAAGGCCTCCAAACTAGTGAACTTACCTTCTGTAGGAGGTGCCTCCTCCTCCTTTCATCCAAATGGGATGGCACACAGAGGGCTATAGCACTGAGCACCAGTGACAACCTCTCCGCTGTCCTTGAGCTGGACCATGGAGGCAGCAGAGCAGTGGACGCTGGCTCTCTGAGTACAGAGAGGGGAGGGCAGGGATAGCCCTGACATTTCCTGATGGTGGTGTGGGGCAGGGTAGAACTGGGACCCAGGCTGCCTGGGTCCTTTGACTTGGTCCTGCCACTTGCTAGCTGGCATGACACTGAGAAAGTCACCTCTCTCTACGTTGGTTTTTTCACCTGTAAAATGACAACAACAATAGTTAAATAGTTGTTGTATGGGTTACATCAGCATTTGTCAGTTTCTGTTATATAATAGTCTCATTAGGGTTTCCTATCATTTTCACAAATGTGTTCTCTTTCGTGTTGTTGTCACAAACATGTTCTCTTAATCTTTGAATGATAATATTTCACTATGTGATTAAAAAAAAAAAAAAAACTAAACCAAGAATCAGAGAGGTGACGGTACCTTCTGTACTCCAGCCAAGTGAGTTTCATGCTGGCCACCCTCAACCACTGTGGCTAATAAGGCTGAGTCGACAGTTGATGGCCTCTGTTGTCAGGATTCTATTCGATATTTTTATATCATCCCCGATGGCTCTTATCACTCTCTCCTGCTCAATGTCATGCAGTAATTCCATTCTGAAAAGAACACTCTGGTGCTGACCCATCTGGGAAGCGTCCAAGCAGGCATGACCTCTCAGAACAATCCGTGTGAATGATGTTCATTTACTCGGTAGCAGTTTGAAATTACTTCTTCCTGCACGGAGTATGTTACTGCTTCCTGCCACCTCCTTTTATTGCCTCGCCTTAAAGTGGCTGTCAGAATGGGGCGCCGCTCTTCACAGATGTGGAAGAGATCTCAGCAGTAAGCTGATTTAATTGTGCTGTTCTTTTGGATCTGCCCACTGAGGCATTTGTATATTCCGCTGTGACATCATCGTGACTTATCCAAGCTGATCGTCTGCTCTAAATCTCGGATTGCTCCCCGTGGCTCAGTGGCTCAGCAGTGAATCATTCTTTCTCTCCTATACGTTATGACTATAACTTTTATTACATCCTGAATAATGGACGAGTCATGCACAAGGCTTTCCCCAGAGAAATCAGAACACTTCGCAAACGCATCAGTAATTGTCCAGCCACAACATACCTAGGGCCTGGGACTGGGAAGGGGCTGTTAGGAAGGTAGAAGCAGTGGGACTCCAGAGTTTCCTGTTCCCTTGTGCATAATACATGTGAGATGGGTAGATGTTGCCTCCAACTGTGGTAACACAGAGCTGGGGGGAGGCTGCACTGTAGTCCCAGTGAAGCAACTTTTCCTGGAAAATTGTTCTACTCCACCAAACTTTTTTTAAAAAATATAGATTCACTCATTTATTCACCCATATGTTTTTCTTGAGAATATTCTGGAAGACTCTATTCATTTGTGAGGGCTGCCATACTAAAGTATCACAGTCTGTGTGGCCTACATAACAGACGTTTATGATCTCACAGTCCCTGAGACTAGAAATGGAAACTCAAAATGTTGTCAGGACCCCTCTGAATGCCACAGAGGAAGGCTTCACCCCGGGTCTTTCTCCTGGGTGCGCAGATGGGATGTCCATCTCGTCCCTTTGTCTCTCTTCATCCTTGTTCTCCAGGGCTTAACCCTTTCTCTTCACGAGGCATCTCCATAGGGAATCTCTCCCTATGGGCTGGGGCCCTCCTCTCCTCTATATGTTATGTTAATGTAACTCATTATGTCTGCAATGACTCTCTCTATGATAGATCACAGAGACATAGTTCAACCCATAACAAGTACCTATTATGTTTTGAGCAGTGAAAAAGCAGACAAAAATGCTTCTTTCATGGAGTTTGCATTTGAGAGACAAACCAGCAAATAAGTGAAATATATGGAATGGTAGAGAGCGATACTGTGCTTTAGAAAAAAGTTAAGCCTGAGAGGCAAGGCTGTTTTAGGGAGGGTGGGTGAGGAAATCTTCACTGAGCAGATTCATCGGAGTTCCAAAGAAAGAAGCAAGGAAACAACCTAGACAGATACCTGAGTGCGAGAGGAAGGTGCGGTAGGGATGCTCCAGGTAAAGGTAACGGCAAATGCAGAGACCATGAACTTCGGCTGTGCCTGCTATGTGCAAGAACAGCAGCGAGGCTCCAGCGGCTGAAACCGAGTGATGAGGATGTGCCGGTCGGAACAGGAATCAGAGGAGTGAGTAAAGATCAGCAGGTGGGAAGTACAAAGGTCAAGGCTCACGGAGACCACTAAAGATTTTCTCTGGCTTTATCTGGAATAATTGGGGAGGAACTGGAGGATCAGAGTTCAAAAGTATTTGCTGGGATTTGGACATGGTGTATAGCAGAAAGGGACCACCAAGGAGGAGATTCCACGGAGTTGGCAAGATCAACTGACAGGCTGGAGATGAAGAAAACTGCTAGAAGAGCATGTTGGGCGTGGAAATTGGGAATTTGTTTTTGGACACAGCTTGCTGTCCAAGCCTGCCCGACAAGTAGGTCAACCAAGTCTGGAGTCATTGAGGGAGTGACAGCATTTTGACAGTGTCTGGAGCTGTGAGCTTGCACAAGATCACCAGGGAGAGGACAGTGAATGGACGAGAGGGCTGACTACTGCACTGAGAGCCCTACAGATGCAGAGATTGAGGACGTAAGAAAGAGCTAGCCAGGAAGACAGACAAGGAAAGGCTCTTAGAGAAGGCGAAAAAGACACAGGAGAGTTTGGTTCTGAGGGTCAAGTTGAGGGTCTTGGGTCAAAGCCAGGAACTAGATACAGCACAGTGGAGGTCACTGGCCATCTTGCCGCAGCTGGAAAAGGCAGGAAGGACACCTGGTCAGAATGGGGTAATGAAAAACTGGAGGCCCTAATATAGATTTAAGAAATTTTAGGATCGGGCCGGGGATATAGCTCAGTGGTTTCAGCGCCTGTCTTGCAAGCGCAAGGACCTGGGTTCGATCCCTGGTAACCACATAACAATACTTGGCATGGAGACTCACCACAGCAGCAACCAGTACCACATACCACAGTGCCGGGCGTGGTGGCTCACGCCTGTAATCCCAGCACTCGGGAGGCAGAGGCAGGAGGATTGCTGTGATGTGAATTTGAGGCTGAGCTCAGGGCCAGCCTGAACTACAAAACGAGACCCTGTCTCAAAAAAAAAAAGAAATTTTAGGATAAAGAAAAAAATGGGTTGGACTAAATGAGATATTTCATGCTCCAGTGCCTTGAGGTGCTGGGCAGGTGATACAAATGAGTAAATTGGTATATTATGATAATGTGATGTGAATAATGTGAAGAAATAAAGAATAAATGTCTTGCCTAAAGGTATTCTAATAAAAAATAGACATGCCAAATAAAAATATCTGTAGGCCACCAGTTTGCAATAACTAGACTACATGATCTCCCAGGGCACTCCTATCCAAAGTTCCGTGAAGCTAAGCCATGTGGGCAGATTAAGTGTAGGTCATTTCTTGTTAAGCCCTGCACTATAAATAGCTCTATTTCTTTCTGAACTGGCGAAGCATTTGTCATGATTTTCCAGGGATTTGTGATGGAATCCCTTTTGTTTTTAATCTGTTTGTAAAAGCTGGAAGCCAGAGTTGGAAATGAAGACTTCGTAGCACAA
>PVIR01043727.1:0-11581 GCA_004026965.1 Petromus typicus
TTTTTGTTTTTTTTTTTTTTTGAGACAGGGTCTCACTTTGTGGTTCAGGCTGGCCCTGAGCTCAGCCTCAAACTCACATCACAGCAATCCTCCTGCCTCTGCCTCCCGAGTGCTAGGATTACAGGCGTGAGCCACCACGCCCGGCACTGTGGTATGTGGTGCTGGTTGCTTCTGGGCTGGAGTCTCCAAACCCAGTATGGTATGTGGTTACCGGGGATCGAACCCGGGTCCTTGCGCTTGCAAGACAGGCGCCGGAACCACTGAGCTAAATCCCCAGCCCTAGGACCCAGGATCTTGCCACTCAGCTACAACCCCAGCCCTTTTCCTTTTTTTTTTTTTTTTTAATTTTGAAAGAATTTTGTTGAGTTTCCCAGGTTGAGCTTCAACCTGTGATCCTCCTGCCTCATCCTCCAGAGTGCTAGGATTACAAGGAAGCACCTTGTTCTGCCTGTAATGAACTATTTTGTTTTAAAATGAGATTATCCCTCCCTTTTTCTCATCTACTCCTCTCCCTTGTAATAGAAAACTACAGTGAATGTTTAAATTTCAAAAATGTACTATGGTAAAAAACATCACTAATCCTTGAAAACCTCTGCCTCGCTTTGAACATACGCATCCCATTGTGCTTGCCATTTCCTGGAGCAGTTCTGGAAGTCCTCTTTTCTGAGTCTTTAACTGGCTGTTGAGGCTGACTCCATGTTGTAACTGATTTAAAATGTGTGCTTTTCATGCTCATCTTGAGTTTGGAGGAGCGCCAGAAGTTATCGGACGGCAGATCCAGTGAACAAGTAGATGAAAATACTGGCTTGGTTACTGTTCTCACTGCAAAGGCAGAATACCTGAAACCCACAAGTTATAGAATGTTCACAATTTAGAGAAGTTTCAGTCCTCAGTAGGCTGGCTCCGAGGCAGGCTGGCATGGCAGAGGGACTGGTCCAGGAGAAACAGCCCATGGCAGAGAAGGCAGGAGGCACTAGTGGAAGCAGCAGAAGAGGCCTCCGAACAAGCCTGTCTCTCCCTTTTGTCCCATCCAGGCTACGGTCAGTTGAGTGGCGCTGCCCACACCCAGGGGCCCCTTCCCTTCTCATACCCAGAACTGTGCTAATTCCAGTCAGGGGGCCAATTTGGCATCACCCACAACTTAATCCCGGTACCACACAGCCAGATCCAGCTATCTATGAACCACTTATGAGCTCATGCAGTTTTGGGGGAGATCTACAGACAAGCCATAAGTGATACACTGCAATGTTTTAATGATCTCGCTGGTGACATTCATTGTATTCTTTGTGTGTATGTGTGTGATGTATCATTTAATGGTGAGGGCGTGCAGATGAGTGTGCCAGTTATTCACTGTGTTTTTGACCACAGCTCATAAACACACTCATGAAAGAGGACTTTCAGAACTGATTCAGAAAGTGGTAAGGATGATGAGATAAGTGTGTTGAAGAGAGATAGAATATTTTGAAGAAGATTAGTGGCAAGATGTCTCTTATTATGATATTTTTTAATTAAAATTTTTATTGGTACATTACATATACACATCATGATTGCACTCAACAATGAGAATTTGTACCAGTATATGACACAACTTAATTCTCATTATTTCCCATAGCCATACCCACCCTACCACCCCCACCCGCTATATACATAAACTTTGTTTCCTTTCTTTTTTTATTATAATCTCATTATTTACCCCCCTTCACCCCATTTTGCTTTGAGTATTTTCTGTTTCACAATATATAACATACATTCTAGAATTCATGTACACCTTTATTTTCTCATACCAGAGAAAAGATGTGATATTTACACATCTGTGACCTATTTATTTCACTTATAAGGATCTCCTCAAGGTATGTCCATTTAAGTAGAAATGATTCAAATTTATCATTTTTTATGGCAGAGTAATACTCCATTGTGTAGAAGAACCACAGCTTTTTTATCCAGTCTCCAGTTGATGGACATTTGGGTTGTTTCCAAGATTTAGCTATCTCAAACTGAGCTGCTATAAACATGGGTGCACATATGTCACTGTGATATGAATTTTTAAATTCTTGTGTGTATATACCTAGCAGAGCGATGGCCAGGTCAAATAGAACCTCCAATCCTAGCTTTTTGAGGAATCGCCAAATATTTTTAATTTAAACATTTATCATATATTTTAATTACCTTTTGTACATAGCAAGGTATCATCTTGCACAGCATCAAAATATGTGATCCTTCTCAATTATAAATGGACATAAAGATCCCTTTCTCTTGGTCATTGGATGGAATAGGAATGAAGGGAAAGGAGAGATGTTCGAAGCAGACAGAATGTTGAAGAGTATAGAGCAGTCCTTCAGATCAGAGTTTGAAAGATTTTCAGCCAGGATTCTGGTGTGGAAAATGAAAACTTATACTGGAATTATATTCTAAAAAAAGCTTAACAAATCGATAAATGAGTATGGATTGTTAGTGTGATGAAACCTTTTCTAGTCTTCACTCAGGAAACAGAACAACAAACTTGCTCATCCTAATTTGCATTTCACTTACGAACTCTTGAATAAATGAATTGATGATCCACAACAGAACAACTTCCAGAGGAGGAGGGTGATGTCAGAACCACTGTACTCCACCACCTTAGCACTGAGCTGTCCTACAGAATAATAATTAGTTGCCTACACATTATTTCTCCTTGATTTAGTTTTGTTAATGAAGAAAGCATGAGCATGTTGGTTCAAAGAAAGATGTAAAATCAGAGGGACGCCAGGACAGAGCTAGCAGGGACCAGCCAGGGTTCACCTCTCAGGAAACTTTATGGACACCTCTGCCAAGTGGAAGCTGAAGGAAACGTCTGGAATCCTGGTTCCTAGGCAGGACTCAAAATGTGGGACGGGACTGTACACATTACAATGGTTGGACTTCTCCAGTATGACCACTAGATGGCAGAAAAAATCCACTTATGTACCTGCCTGGCTCGCCAGCGCCAAAGATTTTTGTTGCTTGGAGCAGCTCAAACATAGCCTCTCATCTACCTGGTGAATATAGAGAATTGGGGATCTTTGTGATGTCAACCCACACTGACATAAATCCTCCCAATCCACACCTCTCTCAAGAGCCCTTCCAGTTAATCTCATCTTTCTCTTTATTGAAACCCATTAGAAGGAAATAGTCTACCTCGAAAACTATTTTACAAAAGGCTCGAATGACTATTAGCCATTTCATGTATTTTACTATTGCATTATTTCATGTACTTCAAGTTTCCTAGTAAAATTTTCTGTATTACGGTCTAGATTATATGACAACCCAGAGTGATGGATCTCTCCTGGCCAGAGCAGTGTATGAAATATCTTTGGACAAAAGAGATTTCATCTCCCTCAGGAACCCTGCCAATAGGAGCAGATAGGTACTTTTCCTCATAAGGAAAGCTGATATTTATTCAGAACTCGCCATGTACCAGTCACTGTATTGGATGCTTCATATGGAGAGATTTCTTTAGTTATTATAACAATCATACAACATAATACATACTGAATTTGTTTTACAGAAAGGTACAGAGTGGCCAAAGAGTTCAAGGTCATACAGTTACAAAAATGTGCATGACGATTTTTCTTTTACTTATTTGTCCTACATGGAATCAACGGAGTGGTGGGTGGTCTTAGCAATATGAGAGCTTCATGAATTCAGATGAAAAGTAATCCTCCTTCAGCCTCATGACTCTTGTGTTAAAAATTACCTCATTAGGGGCCAATGGAAACTGAATATAGAAAACCTCAGAGTGACGCCAAGTTAATCTTAAGACTGTGGCCATAGCCAGGCTGATGGGAGCAGAGTGCTTTGAAGCAGGACCAGTGAAGTATCTGATTGCCCACGGCAGTGATGGCGAACCTTTTAGAGCTTTCATTGATAACAATCAGCCAGCTGCGGCACTCGTGCCACAGGTTAACCATCAATGCTCTATAGTACAATGGAAGGAGGGGCCGCATCACACACCCTGCCACTGCGAGAGACCAGCTCATGTCTGTCCCTCAATTTTCTCCATCGGATATGAGTCTCTGGGGGCACGGTTAGTGCTCAAGAGCTTCACACCACAGTGCAGCACCCCTGCACAGAGTGGGCTGCTCTTCCCATTTCTTAGAATGCATTATGGTGGATAGAATTATGGTGGAAGGTAGGAGAAACCATCTCTGTCCAGCTCCGTGAAGAGGGGGCTGTGAGGTCTGTTAAAATAAACCCCATTTTAACAGGGGACAGGGGAAGTCCAAATGGACTCAGGGGAGCAGGGATGGAGCTGAGACAGGGAAAGAGCCGGGGTCTCTGTCTTTGTTCTGTCCATCCAATTCCTATCCTTTCCCTGCACTTTGCCACTAGTCTTGTCTCTGGGCTCTGAACACTCCCTGGTCTCAGGAAGAATCAGAGCCACCACAGCCCTCGCATTTCCAGTCCTATGCTGGGTCACATACGGAGGAATCTGACAGGTCAGTGTGGTGCTATTCAAGGCCTTAATACTTCCTTGTCTCTGCCTTAGCATACCTCAGACTTTTTGTTGTGTTGTTCCTGTCATAATGAGGGCGTTCTCCACCCCTTCTAGATAAGGCTGCATTGGCTCTTCTAATATAACCTGTTAATTTCAAGGGGCTTTAAAAGTTAGTTATAATTGACATTGTTAGAATGGGGAAATCTGTGTCTTTTGAGATAGAAGACTTCTTTTTGCTGTCTTTGCCCCTCTTTTTCCTTTTAACTTGTTTTCTTTCACTTTTCCTCCTAAAATAATGGAATGTGATTTTTCCAGGTGTCACGTAGCTCTTTGAAAACACAGAGAATGCTCTAGTTGTTTTTAATGAATATTATCTCCAGCTACTCAGCTGTGAGAACTTCATTATATTTCTCATTTTTACGAGTGATCACAGAGGTATGTGGTCTCTGAAGGTGAGTCACCTGGCCCTCTTGGGCACTAGGGACTCTGTCCTGCAGGGGGCGCTAGCGCTCCTGGTCTCAGCACAGATGCAGGTTAAAGCCTCAGGTAAAAATGGACAAGCGGACACCTTGGGCTTGCACTCAAGGTCCCTATCTTTATGGTCTTTCTCCTTGCACATCTGCCAGTGAAATGTATGAGTGATCTGTACAATGTTCCCAGTTGCCTGGGGAATAGTGCGGAACTCGAAAGTTGAAGAAGGAAAAGGTATCAGCAACCAAGCAACTAGAATCCAACTGTAGGCCTCCAAAGAAGTCCCCGCAGACGCTCTGCTCCAGGCAAGCCATCCTCACATCTTGACAAGTGTCATGAAAAGGAGACCAGAATGCAGGTTTAAGGTCCCACATTTTTAGAGTCCCAAGACTATGTTCTGTGAGCGATAGCGCTACACGCCGGTCATAGGTATTATCTGCTTGTATAAGAAACTCATGTAATGGGAAAGAGAATCTGAAGATAGGACAGACAATAACAATTAAAAGATTTTAGAGTATAATTTAGGACACTGTCTTCCTGATGAATGTCTTCAACAAGACATACCCACATTCACAGGTACTGAGTAAAGGCTGCACAGTGCCGAGGGTTTTCCATAATTTAATTTCCTGCTCACAATCCTTTAGGAACAGGAATTTCTAGTTTTGAATTCAGAAAATGACAGTTTCATGTGCAACCAGCCACAGGCTTTCCAGACCTGTGGCTGCGTGATGAGGCCCCCTCTCACCTCAGGGAAAACTCCGGGGTCTGACGGGGATGCTCCTCTGAGAGATCTCGTCTCAAGCCCCAAGGCGGGCAAGGCCATGGAGTGAAAGTCAAAGCTGTATTAAAAGTGAAGTGTTGGATTCACTCAAGTCAAAAGGAAAAGAAACTAATATCCATTACAGCCGATGGCGCCAGGGAGCAAGCGGGCCCGTGCACATGCATTCCCTCACCCCATTCGGACAAGTCCTATGTGGCAAATACAACTGTGCCCACTGTTACAGGCGATGAAACTGACTAGCAAGGTCACAGCGCTGGCACCAGGGTGGAGATCGACATGCTCATCATCACCTGCAGCCCACAGGAGACGGAGGTAGAGGTTACAGTGCTGTTTGGCAGAGTGTTTGCTCTCCGCAGGTCCTGCGGGGCATCCTCATCTCTCCTGGCACAGCCCCCTGGCATTTCCACATTCCTCCCTTTTCAACTGCCACCCAAGGGGTTGTTTACCAACTAAACCAAGAGACTGGACGGGGGCTGGATTCATCTGGCTTCAAAACCTTTGGTTTTTAATGGCTGCAGGATCATGGGTCTTCCAGGCTGCACTCCTTTAACACCCCCAACACACATGGTCCTTTCTCATCTCAGACCTCCAGGGATTGCGTACCATCTTCTGCCCTCCAATATAGATGGAAAGCCATCTGTACTGATTAGGTTTTATGCGAACTTCTAAACATTTCTAAGGAGTGGAATTCAAAAGCCCAGTCTCTGCCTGATGTATCAGAGGAGTGACTGGGGCTCGTTTTAGAAACAGATTTAAAATATCAATTGTATCAGATTCACAGAAGGGAAAGAAATGGAAGAACTGTGCTAGAGGGCACAAAAAGATGTGCATTTTACCATTTTAGGAAATATTTTTCTTTATTGCCCTCCATCCAGTGACAGTTCAGAGGCAAAAAGAAGGACATTGATGAAGACCATTTGTCTCTCTCTTGACTCAAACTTCTCTGGTTTTTACCTTTTCCTGTCTCCTCACAAGACTATATAATGTATGCTTTTTTCTGCCATCATCTTCCCAGAAGTAGATCTGAGACTGGTGCCAGGCGTCAGCTTCTTTTAGTTTTAAATTTTGGGACAAGATCTCACTGTCACCCAATTGCCCAATCTGGGTTTAAACTTGCAATCTTCCTGGCCCAGCCTCCCAGAGTGCTGGGATTACAGGCCTGCACCACATCCAGCTCCCACCGTGCAGGCGTTGTTACCTGACTGTCACATTATGTCTGGACTTAGCCGGGATTTACAGGAATGCTGTCCCACATCAGGCCATCGGTGATCTATCACTGATGCGAGACAGGAATCCCCTCAGAATGGCTGGTTATCCCCAGAGCTTTACTGGTTTACGGATTCAATTTTAACAAAGTCTGAATGATACTTTGTACAATGATAACTGATATCCTGGAAAACTCCAAAAGAATATGATGTTTTCCTGTCTATCTTGTTGTAAAAATTGTAAAGAAGTAATAATGTTTTTCAAATGTTCTGTTTTAGCTCAGCTGGTCATGAGTTAGGATGTTTTTCTTTCTGTATTATTTCATCACTCTTGATTTAAAATCTTCGAGAGACCGCTGAGTTGCACAGTAGACATCACTGGATAGTAAACTGAGCGCAGCTCCAATAGCAGAGGAAACTGATAACTACACACAAGCAAGACATTGTTTGTTTTCCATTCCCAGTGGGGGCCTCCTAAGGGTCTGGCCAGCAAAGGACCATTGGTACCACAGTGCTCTTGTACAATATCAAGGAGATGAGAAGCCCTATTGCCAGCAGTGTCCCAGCCATTGTAGTGTCACAGCACAGCACATCTCTGGGTTTGTGGTATGGCTGGCATGAACCACCTCATGTCATACAAAAGGGTAGCTCATTCAATTATGCAGAGTATATAAAACTTGATAATAATTATATTATATATATATGTATGTATACACACACATACTCTCTACTGGTTTATGTGTTTACCATAATGTATTTTTTAATACGTAGAATATAAAATAAAAATAAAGCATACTGGAAACTGGGTGTGGTGGTGCATACCTACACTATCAGAACTCTGGGAGGCTGAGGCAGGAGCATGACAAATTTGACTCCTGTCTGGACAACACAATGAGTTAGTGTGCTCTTGTCTCAAAAAGAAAGAAAGAGAGAGAACAAAAGAGAAAAGAGAGCTGGGATACAGCTCGGTGCCAGCCCGCATGGGCTCCACTTCTGACAGTTCTATGTACACTGATTTCTTTTCTAAGCCTCATCTCCATCTGGAGATGCAAGTGATAATAGTACCCATTTCAAAGAGTCATCATGATGAGAAATGAGGCTGTTTTGTGATGGGTTAAGTCAACGCCTGATACATGGGAAAGGTGCAACAAAGGTCAGTCTTTACTATAAAAATGTCTCACCCTGAGCCGGGAAGGGTGGTGCACCCCTGTAGCCCCAGCACTGAGGATGCTGAGAGGCTGAGGCAGGAAGACTGCTTTGAGTTTGAGGCCGGCCTGGGGTATACAGGGAGTTTGAGGCTGGCCTGAGGTACATGGCAAAACCTTGTCTCAAAAAGAGCCCATCCTGCTCTTCCCTTTCCTGTAGTCGAGAATTGCAGAAAAGGTGATTTCCTTAGCACTGGGCGCAGACTTGTCAGGAAGCAGTCAGCATTTTATATACGATGCCACAAACAAGAGATCTGCGGGAGTGGCAGGTGGAATCAGAAATTCTTGGCCTCGGATATGAAAAACTCACCCATGGCTGCATCGGGAAATAATCACGTATTATAATGGGATAAACCCATCTGTGACACTGCTCAGAAATGATCACAGAACTGAGGATCTTGCATCCGAAGCGATTTCAGGTGCTTGGCTGAGAGTCATGACTGAGTATAGCTCCTTTGGAAACTAGTTCACCCTGAGTGGGGAGCCAGGGGTCACTAACAAAGTTGTGCAGTTGCACAAATATTCGTCTGAAGGGGTTGGGGGAGAGGTCAGTTGTAAAACCATCCGACATTGGTGACCACAGGGCTGGGGCAGATGGTGATCTATGTGAATCAGGAAGGTGTTTTCAGCTTTCGTCTCACTTAAGCTCTGCGGAGAAGGCAGGATTGTGGGGCTTACTTGTGGGAGAGCCTGAAGGGGGCAGGTCCTGGGATGGAGATTCTAGGTGGCAAGACCAGAGAGAACATGTGTCCACAGAGGTCAGTCGCTTCCATCTGATGCTTGGACGGTGAAGTTGAGGTTCTAGAAATGAAACCTGACATACGCGCTTTAATGTACCTACCCCCGATGAGGACCATTCTTTAATTCTTATTTCACAATATTTAAGATGAACATATGAGAAACAGAGTGTTCTTTGTGAAAGATGAATTTTAAATTTGTTTTTATGAAATTAATTTCATGGAACAGATAGCAGAGGTGATGGAAGAACAAGATCAGATGGAATTAACTTGGGTTTGAAATGAGATATTGGTGGACTTAGAAACTTTGATTTACTACTTCTTAGCTTAGGTAACTTAATTATTTTGGATCTCAGCCTCCTCATTTGTAAGTAAAGTTGGGATGATAATATCTTAGAGATGAAACGATAAATGAAAAATCTTAGTTCAGTGCTCTTGAAATTTAGGACCCAGCTAATAAGCATTTTCATGTAAATGAATAGTATTTCAGTCTCTTGGATTTAACCCTGAGTAATTTTCTTCCAGTTGACCCTCGACCCTTCTAGTGAAGATGGGACACATAGGTAAAGTTCACGAAGAAACAACCCATTTGTAAATGCGATGTATTTTAGTAATAGCACATTTAATGCTCACAGCTACACACTTTAGCTAAGTCACATGTGCACCTTTTCCTTTTCTGATGTAAAATGCTGAAGAGTTTACACTGGTTAACAGAGTCAATGAGTGATTGTGACCACATCTTTATAATCCAAAATAAGTGGAGTTAGGCACCCTCTAAGAGGACAGCAGGGCTGCCTCCCCCTCTGCTCATACCCAGGGAGCCTGGCACACCCGGCAGGGTTCCGCCTGAATGAAAAAGCCCTCTGAAGGTGCACATATATGTCACAAGAACATAGCTGCTTCTTTGAGGGAAAATTTAAAGATGATTTAACGATATGTAGCTTCAGGCACAACATCAAAATTTAATTGCACAAGGGATAGCGTGAGTGAAGAACTCACTGTCGTGCTATTTCAAAAGTGAAAATTTGGAGGAAATCCCACTCCACTTAATTCCTGTTTCCTAGATCTCAGACACCTGGTGTGTAGGTAAGGTCTTCTAGGTCTTCTAGGTCTTGGTAGGACTTTGCTCCTTCCCTACTCAGGCTCAAGACTAGGTCCATTGTAGTTTTCACAAAGACAAAGATGCTGGCCTATTGCAACTAATTTACCTACTTAGTCAAGCTGATACTGGTATTTGCAGCCAGGGCTCAAGGTCCTTAAATACTTCTTATAGCATTTCACTATTTTCCAGCATCAAAATAACAATGTACAGAGAGTTCCATGTGGGAAAATGGAAGTAGGTAACTTACACGCAAAACGAAGTTATTCGGAGACTACAGAGCTCATTAGATCAAAGCAGAGTTGAAAATCAGTCAGTATCAAAGGCAGCTCCGAGGATCCAATAGTAGGAACAAATGCTTATCTCATTTGGACATGGATATAAATATGGCCTGGCTCTATCTCCACCCCAAGATGTGTTGTTATTTCTCTTGAGACTCAAATTCTAGAAAAGTAGCCAGGTTGCACTGAAGATCCAGTGGGGAATGGAAGAGCCCAGGACAGGGACTGACACAATCAAAGGGACTGATCAGCTTGCAAAGCCAAGCCAGGCCACTGTTACTTAAAGAACACTGGAAGTATTCTGGGCAGGCAAAACCTGTCTCGGAAATCACATCACACTGGCAGGTAATGATTTTACCTGGAGTAAAGCTTTCCCAGTAAATCAGCTGCTAATGATGAGTGAACTACAACAGCAGCTAATTATCCCACCAGCTCTGCACTGCTACCAGAACTCAAAAGTGGCAGATCACTTTGGCAGAGATAATCTTGCAGAGGAGGAAAGATCGAGGGAGACTAGGAAGAGAGGAAGAAGGAGAAGTGAAGCAAAGGAGGAAGAGAAAGTGGGTCACCCCACAGCCATCATTCGCCAGTAAGCACAAGGGTGGTGGTGAAATCCTACCAGTCCTTCCACGTGCCCACTGTCCAGTGCCTTCCAGGATGCCCCATGGAGGCAAGAAGAGCATGCAAACAGCATCTATGCCCAGAAGGAACACCTTTCTTCCAGGTCAGCCCTGTCCACTGGGAATTTACTTCCAGGCACTTAGAAATTTTCTGGAAAAGTGTAGAAGAAGTAAAAATAGCAATTTATATATTTTATTTAATTCAATGCAGCCAAGATATTAGGAATTGAATGAATCATCAATATTAACCTACAAATGAAATATTTTGTATTTTTCACATTAAATCTTTGAGATGTGTATTTTCTATTTGCAGCACAGTCGGAGCTAAATTATATTTTCTCAAAATCCACTTGTCCATGCTCCTACCCCAGTAATACAGAATGGGATCTTTTCTATGGAAACGGGGTTGTTATAGATGTGATGGTTAGCATGAGGCCAAGCAAGAGCTGGATGTGTTCCTGCACCAGTAAGAATGATGTCTCTAAGAAGGGAAGGTTGGAGATCTAGACATCTAGATACACACACCAAGAACACCACATGAAGTCTGGGGTTATGCTGCCCAAGTGAATGGTCAGAATCTAGGTGAAAGTCTAGAGAAGGTCAACGTCTGCTTCCTTCAACCACAGGCATGGCCCTGGCAACCCAGCGATCTTAGACGCTCAGACTTCCAGACTGCAGAATGGCGAGACAATGAATCGTGCTGTTACAGTGTGTAGCACTTTGTTAGGA
>PVIR01043728.1:0-11573 GCA_004026965.1 Petromus typicus
AAAAAAAAAAAAAAAAAACAGGAAGATATTAGTAAAACTAAAATAGAAATTAAAATTTCTGAAAAGGATCATAATGTATAATGTATATTTACCAATTCCCATTCAGAAATGCATTTTTCTGTTGTTGCAAGCATATACTAATGAAAAAGGGAAAATGGAATTAACATGTCTAATATTGATATATGATGCAGATTATATTTAATCTGAGCCTATGCTTTCGGTTAATTTATTTTTATTTTTATTTTTAATTGGTACATTTTAGGTGTATATTATGATTTTGTTCAGTTGAGACGTTTTTTGGTTTTTTTTTTTTTAACTGAAATCCTTATTGGTACATTACATATACACATCATGATTGCACTCCACAATGGGGATTTGTACCAGTATAAGACACAACTTAATTTTCACTTTTTCCCATAGCCCTACCCACCTTACCAACCCCCTATATACATAAAATTTGTTTCCTTTCTTTTTTGTTATAATCTCATTATTTTCCCCCTTCACCCTATTTCACTTTGAGTATTTTCTATTTCACAATATATAACATACAATTCTAGAACTCATTTGCATCTTCATTTTTTTCATACCAGAGACAAGATGGGATATTTATCTATCTGTGACCTGTATATTTCACTTATGGGGATATTCTCAGTGTATATCCATTTAAGTATAAATGATTCAAACTTATCATTTTTTATGGCAGAGTAATACTCCATTCTGTAGAAGTTTTATGTAAACATGGGGAATCTTGATATTTTTAGAATTCTAATCACATTTTATTTCATGTAAATACCTAAAATGATATACAATAAACATTTATGCACAAACTTTAGGAGAATATTTTTCTTAAAAGTACACAAAATCAATTGATAGTGTCATAATTTAAACAAAATATGGTTTACATATTGTGATTCAATTTCTCTAGCCAAAATGTTTGAAATTACCAATAATGGCAAAGTAGTCCCATAAACCCATACGGTCAAAAATTGTTAAGATAAATTCAGGCTATCTTATGTTATTGTTTCAAACAGTCCAACATTCTTCTGCAAGATTCCAGTGTTTCATGAGCTACCCTGGTGATTATGGGGAAAAGTGAGATTTTTAGACAACATAGATGTTTTTAATTTGGGGATGAATAAGACCCAGAACTAGAAGCTAATGTACCAAAATGGTAAAATATTTACAAACGTAGTTGGAGTCACAATTTGCCATACTAAACATATGGTTTTTAATTTTTATAATGTGTCCTCAATGATAACAAAGACTGCAGCAAATAAAGTAAACTCCAAGACCGTATTTAAAAAAACCCTGATTTTACCTAGAAATGTAAGTTTTTAAAATAAAATATTTTTGTAAATTCTTGGTTATATTGTCTACAAATTGTTCAGTAGCACTTATTTCAACAGACACTAAGTGCATACTATTCATTAAGTAGTCTGTCGATTAGACCTAGTTTAGATAGAGCAGGGTGTGTGTGTGTGTGTGTGTTTCAGATACCTGAACGAGTGTGTTGTGTGCTATCTAAAAACTACTATTCCTTATTCTGAAAAAATATATTACAGTATAAGCATGGCATCTCTCCCACTCAAAAACACTCTGTTACTCATTTGTGTGGATTTTTTGTATAAATTTGTAGAATGAATATATTTTCCAAAAGATATTAGTTTTTATTCTTATATTTCACATTCTTAATTCATTATATATTTTAATTCACTATATTTTAATAAATTCATCTTTCCAGTCATATCCATATCTTGAGTATGTTAAAATTTTTAATAAATCAATTCCATTGAGTTATAATTTATAAAAATGATAAAAACACATTCACAGTGTGGAATTGGAAAAATATCACAATCAAACCCTCCATCAACTCTTGCCCAAGGCAATTACTAAATTGTTTCCTACCACTGTGACTTGGTTTATATATTCTATAATATCGTATAAATGATTTATGCACAATGTTTCTGCTCATATTTTTTCATTCCGTAGAATATTTTAGAGTTTCTTTTCACGTATCCATTAATAGTGTGTTACATTGTATAGGCATAATAAAATATTTTACTCACATCTTTACAGAGAAAATTCACTGTTTCCAGATTTTATTATGAATAATAATGTCATAATTTTTTGTTCAAATATTTTTATGGAGATTGTATGTATATATAATCATTTTCATCATTCATGATAGTTATGCTCTGTAACTCACTATGAATACTAAAAGAGGAAATAGCAAACATTATACTCTTCAAAGAATTTTCCAGGTGGACTTTGGTTATATTTTCATCTAGCCACTAATGTAATATTTCATTTTATACATGTTTCTGCTTGAGGACAATTTATTTAATGTATCCTTGATATAAGAGTGCTGGAAACAGTCAGCGGTGTTACAAGTTAAACCTGAAGGAAGGTTGTATAATAATGAACATGAGTTCTCCGTAAGGCACTTCATAGGCTTCCTGGTTTTAAGAGCACAGAATTTAACTCAGTACCACACTTCAGGGATATTTTAAAAATTAAGTCAGCAACAACCATAGAGCAATGTGAAAAAAATACGCCACTAAACAGACTTGAATATTGTGTATTCTTTAATGTATGAAAAAATAATCAAACATTTACCTTTAACCTCAATAGGAAAAACATACATGGGGAACTTTTAGTTGATTTCTGTAGCTATCAAAAAAAATATCGATGGCAGACTAACTTTATGAGATAAATACAATTATTTTGCTATCTTTTGATGTCTTGAAGTCCAAAAATCTTGGTACAAGATCCATGGAAAGATTCACTTAACTGTGCCTCTTCAAGGTAGCTAGTTTCCCGTAACAAAATCCTGGAGTGGCACATCACAGATGACGTCAGAAGGTGAGAGATCGTGAGGACACGTGTCCCTATGTGCCCCTTCTGTCTCCCTCTTCTTGAAGACACAAGTATTTAGTCTTGGAACCTCTACCTTAATGACATCTAACCTTTCTCACTTTCTAAAGATCACTATGGTCAGAATAAATATATATGCTCAATTATTAATTTAGGAGTTTGGGGGAAAACTTTTGACATGAATTCAGAGGGAATAACTATATTCAAAATGTAGGATAGACTCTTCAAAATTTCACTACTTTACAAATAACCTTGATTGTACTGATGCAAGAATTCGTAAATGAATTTTAGTAAGTAGATAAATGTATGTGTACGTGTGTTAGGTACTTTGAAAACTGAATTGATGAATTGCTCATTTATATTGTAAATATTTGTCAAACTTTTAATAAAATGCTTGTATTTCTTACTTCAGTTGGAAACTATGAGTTATCTTTACTCTGAATGTTCTCTTGACGCTCATATTGAAGATAATATGAGCCCATTTTAAAATTTTCTGGTATTTCTTTTACAAATTTTGGAACATAATTTATGTAAAAAGGGGCTTACATTTTGTATTAGAGTTACAGTGCTATGAAAAAGCAATTCAACCTGTTTTCTAAAAGAAAAAGTTTTGTGTATCCTGCATTTCAGAGATGATGCTATGGAACACACAGCGTGTCCCTTACTCCTTGGTTGCCTCATAGTATAAAAAGCAACATTATGACAGGCGCACATGTAAGAGAGAACGCATGGCAAGAAAAAAATGTAGAGAAAGAAAAGCGGATTTGCTCGATCATAACAACCTCTCATCGGTACTAACCAGGTTCCCACGGAAAGTGCCTGCCTCATTTTCTAGGGCGGCGTCCTCACTGAACTCCAGGTCCCATAGGCTTTTAACACTGACAAACTGGGACCAAGTTTCCAAATACAAAACTTTTGAAAAGACATTTAAATCACATCCAAGTCGTAACACATATATTCGAAGTATAGTAAAATAAACCTTATAAGTCGGGGTTAACGCACATGTAATAAAATATTTCTCTTTTAAGTGTGCTGCTGAATGTCTTTGACCCATTCAAAGCACCAGTATTGAGATATAAGTCTGTAAGTGATAAAAACGTTTTTCCCATTCCTCTCTCATTTAAAAGATAATCCTAGTTTGGTCAGCTATGTGGATTTTTTTTTCACAGTATCAATAAATTCTTCAGGAGAAAACAACTGGTTGTCCTGTAATTCAATTCAACTCTGGAATCAACTTCCATGGGTTTGATAATGAACTAAAGTAGTTTGTACAAGTCAGAGAAATAGTCTGAAAATATTCATTGGTATTTTAGGAGGGTTACTAGAAAGGATCCAGATGAATAGTCAAATGAAGACACATGTATAAAAAGTTAAAGTGAACATTTTCTTTCTATTTAATAAAAGTGTTAAAAGGAAAAGTATAAGAATCCCTGTGAAAGATAATTATGGAAAGACCATTGTGTAATACTAAGAGGAAAGATAAGAAAGCTTTAAAGTAGTAGTAGTAGTATATCATTAATTCAGATACTATGATATTAAATAGATTGTAAATATATTATTGTTACCAGCAATGTGTAAAACTTAAAAATAAAAATATCTAATATTCTTGGAAAATTATGTCAGGTGGTCTATTTAACCTTCACATAAATCAGTCTTTGAATTAAGTTATTTCATCTCTATAGATACAAAAATATTTCTTAAAAATTCCTCCAATACATTAGAATAATTTAATTTTCTGACATAATTTCAACATTTCTAAAAGGTGATATTTTAAGGTACCCATGTTCATGCTCATCTCTATTTTTGAGTAGTCATATACCACATAACATAACATAAAATAGCATAAAATAATATTTTGAAATGTTATAAGACTAAAAAAAGAACTATGAACAGAAAATGGCTAATTAATGAATTTTAAGTCAGCTGACTTACATTTATTATTTTAAAAAGATGTTGAAAAATCTAAAATATTTTCACTTGATAATTAAAATAATATTGAAAGCTAGAAATAACATTTTTTCCACCACATGCATACTTGAAATCTATACATTGATCTAAATCATATATTTTATTTTACTCATTAGAGAGTTAAGTTTACAGGAATCTGAGTATCCTGAAGTTGAGATGGAGAGAAATTCCGTCAAGGTGAGAGATTTCACCTTGGCACTTACTTATTGAGGCAGTATCTGAGAGAATGACATGTCCAGTGACTGTCCCAATATCAAGACTCAGAGATACAGACCCTAAATATGACATAGCTAGGGAAAAACCTCCAGTAGTATTCTCCTTCCCTATGACAAAATAGCTAGAAAACACTAGAAAAATATATGACAGCAGTCTACCATTGGTAAAGATGAAAAACTAAAGAATCTTTCTGAAAAATAAGGTCATAGAAAGATCTTAAAGTTAACAATGATATAGAAATATTAAGTAACACTTTTAACCATTCAGTCTTCAACATAAACCTAAAGTCAGAAATTTTGAAGCTGATGGTGCACCAAGGGTAAAGACAGGAAAGAAGGCTATCCACATAAAGAAAATCTCCTGTTGTGCCATTCTCTATCTCAAATGTCTCATAATGAATGACATTTTTCTTTATATTAATTTATATGCCTGTTACTCAGAGAAGAATTGGTCATGTATCATTCCATATTTTTTTCAAACACTTAGATCTGTCTGGATTTTAAATTACCTAAGGATTGTGTTTGAAAAATAATAGGTGTGTTGAGTAAGTATCCCATACTCGTTGGCTGTGAATGCTTACGATAATGTGCATTTCACAGATAAGATTCCCAGAAGTCTAGGCCACTGTATTGTTGATTTAGTGTGTAAGATTTGAAGAAGGAAAGAAATAATAAATCCATTATTATTATGAAACAAACATAATATAAACTCAAAATTTGTAATAGAAAGATGTTAAAATGTCCCATGTAGCTTGAAATTGACACACACTGGTAAGTAAATCGTTAGTCAAATAGGTAAAAATAGAATGGCAAGATACATTTTAACTGAGTGAGATTTAAAATAAAATATGTTAAAAATTTTACTTAATTGGATGATTTTTTAAGTACTTGAAAGACGCAACATAACAAATTGAACATTTTTAAAAGAATCTAAATGAAATAAAGACTTAAAAATGTCAAGAAGGCAGAAAAAAGAAAAAATTTAAAAGCTATCTACTAATGAAATTTAAACAACTAAAATAAGTAGAAAACTCTAAGCAAAGTAGACATAGAAGTGGATATTCTCAATCAGATGAAAATTTTTTTTAAATATCAGGTAAGCACAAAATCATAACATCACAATGATAAACTAACACAAAACAAGTAACATATAAAGGTTATTTGCTCTCACCATTTATATATTCTAGAGAATCTACCCAGTAGAATCAGTATAGGAATAGTAATAAAATGTCCATATTAAAAGGCAAAAATAAAATAATTTATCCCGAGATAACATGAGCTACAAAATAATAACTGAACTAATACATAAATGAAAAAGTAAAAGAAATTAGAAGACTGCCTTAAAGATCAATGTGCAAAAATCAATTACAGTTTTAAATATCAACCATGAATAATTAAAAATAAATGCTCATAAATACATTTTTCAAAATATAAAAGCCATGAAATATTTAGTAATTATTATCATTATATATGGGCAGATTTATGTACTATTAACTGCAAGACAATGATAAAGAAAACCAATGGAGTTCTTGAGATGTGGGTATAATTATGAAGTCTCATTTGTGTAAAGATATCAATCCCTGAAATATGAACTATAATATGATGTAATCAGTGTAGAAATCAGGCTAGATTTATTTTTCAATAGAAAAGTCAATAAATTCTTTCAAAAGAAAGTGTAATAGTCAAAATACATTTTAAAGTAGTAAAGAGGTAGTCCTTATGCTACACAATTTCTAGACATAAAGCAAGAGTAAACAAAATATTTTCCAGTGACAAAAGTAGGCACACATCTGTGGAACAGAATAAATATTATAGGAATAGATTAATACAAATGAAAAGATTTTCAATAACTACCAAATTCCACCCTGAACACAGAGTAACTAGAATTCTCCTACTGTGTAAATGTAGGAGAAAAATATACAAGTTCTTTGTCAAATAATTTCACAGTTCCGTATTAATCATTCATCTGACATGTAATCAAAAATTTCCCTTTTGTATGCTAAGCAGTAGAAATTAAGTTTTGAAATTATTCAAATATGTATGTAGGAATTTTCTCTTAGATTAATAATAACTGACAAAAAACTAAAACAACTCAAATGCCCTTGAAAAAGTTAATGGATATATCATCAAAGTATATTATAAAATGGAATTCCTGTACAGTAGAAAAGACCTCCTGACATATGCAGTTTTTCTATATTGTGGTGGTGGGTACAGGAAAAGATATTTTTTGGTTTTTGTTTTTTTTGGGGGGTGGGGGTTGAGACAGGATATCGCTTAGTAGTTCAGGCTGGCCCAGAGCTTAGCCTTGAACTCACAGCAATCCTCCTGCCTCTGCCCCCCGAGTGCTAGGATTACAGGTGTGAACCGCCACACCTGGCATGGTAGTATGTGGTACTGGTTGCTGATGGACATGAGTCTCCACATCTGGAATTGTTATATAGGGTTACTGGAATCAAACCCGGGTCCTTGCACTTGCAAGTCAGGTGCTGGAACAACTGGGCTAAATCCCCCTCCCAAAAAGAGATATTTTTCAAAACAGAATTTCACACTAAAGCTAGTGAAATTTTACAGCCTAAATTATACCTCAATTAAAAATATAAAAATAATTTTTATTGATCAATATGATATTGTTAAACTGATGGGATTTTAAAAGTTATGTCGTGCTTCCATAATGAAATGTCTTTCATTTCTATCTACTGACTCATTTGAATGTTTCCATGAATATACACCATAAAATTGAATTAGATAACTACAAATTTAACAAAATAAGTACATGATAGCACTGTGATAACTTGCCATGGCTGTGTTAATTGCAAAGGAAAACTATAACTTTATTTATTTAATTTATATATATATATTCCATATATATATATATATATATGGAAAATTAATTCATGAACAATAATTATACATAAACAAAAATAGCAGAGTTTAGAAATAATTTATAAATGATAGAAAAGAAATGATTTTATAATTGAGAAATTGTATTCACTTTGGCAGCACATATACTATAATTCAGAAATTTACTTAAATCAATAAAGTCATACTGGATATAACTTACATAGTATATGATTAATTTCATAGTAACATTTGAATAATTCAATATATTTTATTAATAGCATCTGCAATATAGAAATATTGATCATAACCTTTATCACCATCAAAAGATGAATACTCAAAAGTATCATATTATATGATATATTAATACAAAACTTTGATAGCATTTAATCTATAAATGCTATACATTTATCAACATCATTAGAAAACTATGTTATAATGTAAAATAATATTGATCATAAAATGACAAAATTATGTCTACAAAGCAAAATACAAAAATACACTCAATTTTTTTGTTTTAATTAAAGGAAGAATAAAAAGTAAGGGACAGAAAAATTAATTCACACATTCACTGTCAGGAATGGACAGCAGCAGACCTAAGACACGTCTAGCACAAATAGCCAGCTTTTTGCTTTCTTCTTTGGTATACTGGCATATTTTCAAAAAGAATCTGTGTTGGAAATAAATATAAATGAAAATATTTTTTATTTTATTGCTAAGTTATTTCATCAATTATGTAATTTTCTATGTCTTCATATCCACTTTTAGTCTTCTGCTTATCAATTAATTTCAGAATCTTTAAAGCTTTGATTATATATCAGCATAATGATACATTGCATTGCTTTGTGTAGGCACACTTAAATTTACATAATATTAGTTTCCATTGTTTTGCTTCAGCTGATAAGACACTCAAAATGAAACGTGAAGATATTCTTTTAAAAACTGGTTTCAGTTTCAGCAGCAAATGCTCCTATTTGTGCAGATTTTTAAAATATATGTGACTGAGGGGCCGGGAGATATAGCTCAGTGGTTGCAGCGCCTGTCTTGCAAGCGCAAGGGCCCAGGTTCGATCCCCAGTTACCATATAACAATACTGGGCATGGAGACTCACCCCAGCAGCAACCAGTACCACATACCACAGTGCCGGGCATGGTGGCTCATGCCTGTAATCCCAGCAATTGGGAGGCAGAGGCAGGAGGATTGCTGTGATGTGAGTTGGAGGATGAGCTCAGGGCCAGCCTGAACCACAAAAGCGAGACCCTGTCTCAAAAAACCCTAAGGAAAAAAAAAAAAATGTGACCGAAAGAAATTTAACAATTACATACAAAGTTAGATTTATTGCTTTTCTAATGAATTTTTATTGTCACTATATTTCTATAAGGGAGTCATTTTATATTTTAAATAATAAGTAATTATCAAAACTAATTTTATGTTCTCTTTTGTTGAAGTACCATTTAAGGTACAATAGTGAAATATAACAATAGATGACTTTCAAGGAAGTTAAATGCCTATCAAGGAAAAGCCCTGTAAAATTCTGCAATATTTAAGCTTTAATCAAAACATGAACTTTCAAAAGTATCTAGAAGGAAATAATAATATATTTTCAACATTATTTAATTGTTATACATGACATAGGCTGTACCAAGCTATTAAAATATAGATGAAAGCTATGTATTTTTTTTCAAATTTGAAATCCAGAAATAGATTACTTCCTGAATGTTGTCATTTTTTATGAAAAAAAATACGAAAAGATCTAAAAGTCATGCTTCTAATCTTAAAACTAAAATTAGATTAATTTAATTCATTCTTAACTCTATTAAATTATTTATTTGAATTTTTGTGATTTGGAAAATGACATAGCTACAGACCTTGAAATTTGAAATAATGAACTATTACTTGTTTATTATTGTTTTTTCTTAAATTCAACTTGGAATTACCCTTTTCCTCCCAGACATCTATTTAATCCTTATGAACTTCACTTTTCTTTACATATAACAGAATCTGTTTTTACATTAATAAATTTAATAAGTAATTCTTAATTCAAGTATATAATGATAATGCTAAAGTTATATATACTTATCTGCTCTTTAGTTTAGCAAAGATTAATGTTATGTTAAAATTCTTATCACACCCTCTAGTTTATTTTATTTTTATTTATGTATTTTACTGATAAAAGGTTACTAAAAGAAATAGATAAGTTTTATGATTGACTCTTGTGTCAAAATAAATTAATAATATATTTCAGTTTAATGGCTATTGTCTTATATTTCTGGTATTTCTATAACAAAATTTCTTTATACTTGTATGTCTTCCTGATAAATCTTTATATATATTAGTATAGTTGACCTTTCTTTTATTATGTCTTCTTTTTAATTTGCATACTCATAAATTTGTAGCACAAGCTGATGATCAATGATTTAATAGAGTTATTAATTATTGACTATGCTAATGTTTTTTGAAATTGTACCATATTAATTTATACACTTGTTTTCTTCTGTAATTTTTGTTATATGTTTTGTTTGACCAAGAAAAATTATTCAAACTTACCAGAAAAGATATAAAAGATTTAAAGGATTCTGAAGCAAGGAATGGATGAATAACCTGAGTTACTATGTGAGACAAAGAACAAAAGTGAATTCACTTACTAGATCAAATGCAGAAAATTTTAAAGTGGCTACTGAGAACAAAGAATGTAAATATCAGTTAAGGGCATTAGGACCAACTACACTCTTAAAAAATATATTATATATATTATATATATTATGTATATATATACATATATATACATATACACATATATACACACATATATACATATATACATATATATATATATATATATATATATATATATATATTCTTTGCTTTAATTACCACCTGATATGACTCATGCCTAGATATCCCTTGAAATGTTGATGTGGTCATAAGTAGGACTTTTGCAGAAATGCCTCATCTGGGGTGTGTGACACTGGGGAGAATTCGGGATGAAATGATAAGCTCAAAGATGCTAGAAGGAAAGCTGTGAGCACTATTTGCTGTAAGTACTCTGGAAGAAGATATAGGACAGAGAAGGAGCTGTTCATCCCTTGTTGCTCCGCTACCTTCTGTCTTCCATCAGTTGTTTCTGCTCTGTGATGTCACTCTGCTTTGGAGCTGATTGTGGACTGAAAACTCTATAAACTATGAGCCAAATAAAGCTTTGTCTTCTGTCTGTTGGTGTCGAGTATTGTATCTCGGCAACAAGAAAAGTGACTAATTCAGAATTTGGTAGCAGAGAAGTGGAGTTGTTGTTGGGACCTTACCTGACCGTGTGGATTAGGAGCCTTTGGAATATACACTTGTTTATATAAAGGGGAGTAATAAGGAAAGATGTGGAAATAAAGCTGGAACATTTGAGGTTGTACCTGATGGGAAATTGTGGTCAGATCTCCGACAAGGAGGCTCTCAGAAATCCTGCTGGCGAAATAGAAAATGCTCAGTGTAAAATAGGGAGAAGGGGGAAAAAATGAGATTGTAACAAAAAAGGAAACAAATTTTATGTATATGGGGGGGGCCGTAGGATGGGTAGGACTATGGGAAAAAATGAGAATTAAGTTGTGTCTTATACTGGTACAAATCCCCATTATGGAGTGCAATCATAATGTGTGTATGTAATGTACCAATAAAGATTAAAAAATG
>PVIR01043729.1:0-11729 GCA_004026965.1 Petromus typicus
ACTGGGTGTGGAGACCCACACCCAGCAGCAACCAGTACCACATACCACAGTGCCGGGTGTGGTGGCTCACGCCTGTAATCCCAGCACTCGGGAGGCAGAGGCAGGAGGATTGTGATGTGAGTTTGAGGCTGAGCTCAGGGCCAGCCTGAACCACAAAGCGAGACCCTGTCTCAAAAAACCTAAAAAAAAAAAAAAAAAGAGTTGATTCTCTCACAGTTGGGGAGATGGAAGTCCAAAATCACTACTTGGCTCCTGTGTGTTTCATCTGAAGTTTTTGGTGGAGTCTGAATTCTCTAGTGGAGACTCTGCTGCCAGGGGGCCTCCTGCAGGTTGGGTGAACTCTCCCCTTGCTTCTCTTTTATGGAGGCACACGTGATGACCTGTAGGCTTCCCCTGTCTCCAGATCCATAATTACATCTACAAAAGCCCTATATCTAAATGAGGTAGTAAATATGAGACAAAGACTTGTTATCTTTGGTTGACTGTCATTCAACTTGCTAGAAGGACTTAGCAAGAGCGAGCTGCTAAGGAGCAGGAACACATCATTCTGAGCAGTACAGCTAAAAACTGATTGAGAAGAGCAGGGAGTCTTTTGAATCAGGTTCTGAGAGAAACCATCTGAATGTAGGACCCAAGGGGCAGGGTTTTGTGGAAAAAAGGTGAGCAGAGACCTGCAGGTAGGACTTACTAAGATAAATTTGAGGCTGATGAGGAGATTTGCTGAGCAGTATTCCTCAGGACTGTCAATGTTCATGATTTAGGATATGATGAATACAGAGGAATTGTTTTTGAAAGATGGCCTGTGTATGAATTGTTAAATAGAAGACAGCATCCTCCAATATAACTCCATTTTCTGGCAGATGTAGAAGTTGCAGTTCAGAAATCCCAAATGTTCCTCCATATGCACACAGAGAAGGCTGTTTATCTCTCCATATTAGAGCTCAGAGCACGCATTTTCAGCAAGGAGTCTCTGGGGTCCCCCATGAGAGGAATGTGGTCCAAAGATACGAAACAGCTCCAGGAGAATTGAAGTAACACCCAGGGGAGGGAGAAGCACAGCGTGGGCTCCTCAACAGAGATCAATCTTTCCTGCCACTGCTTCATTCTAAATATAAATCCTCATTTACCTGACTTCTTTGCACAGTGCTTTCCACTCCGTCCCGTATCTTTACATAGCTGATCATTTGGGGATAGAGTGACTCTAGTAACTTTAGTTTTTGCAAAAGATACGTCTATTCTGCTGGGGAATATCATCATTTTTCTTCATTTTCCCTGACATTTTGTCCATTATTTTCTGAGTTTGCCCATAGGACAGAAAAAAAAATAGCTCAGTCTTCTTTTAAAAAACAAACCATGAATTGAATAAATTTTGAAGCTGCTTGCTACTCCTGATGTTGATCGAAGAGTGTCTTTCTTCAATATATTTAGTTCCCCCATTCCTAAAGGAGGCTGCTATTTATTTTGGTTCCGTGCAAAGCGCTTCTGGCATCGTGGATAAACCTAGAATAATGATGAATATTATTTGAGCATAACTAGAACCACACAGAAACATTATTTAAAATTTTGATTTCCTGTTGATTTTGGAAGGCAAAAGCACCAGGCCTTCATCAGGCAAATGACATTTGTAACTTGAGCTCCATATTTAAAATCTCATTCTAGTGTAAATTAAATGTGTAATGTGTGTTCATTTCGGAGGAAAGCATAGTCTCAGTGTAGAGATTGTCAGTGCTTTCCTATTTTGGGTCACAGGGAAATCACAGTTCTCAGGAAATGCTCTTGGCCACTTGTGGAAATGGAGGGTTCTTTCACATCGGAGGTTTCACCGTGAAACCCTTTTGGTCTGCAAGGATCAGAGTACTCTTGCAGGAAGTAGAACTCAAGAGTACTCTTCAAAGCACCTTCTTGTCTTTCTTATCCCTCCTTGCCTTCTGAAGAATGTTGAGGATCCTGCTGCTTTTTGAATTTCCCCAAGTTGTACTTCTGACTCTGAGACTTGAGTCTCTCTGGGGCTTGATCACCCAGGTAGAGAAGCTGGCCAGAGAGAGAAAAGGAGTATCTGTTGTAGTTCCCTACCTGCTCTGATGTGCGTGTATCTGTGTGTGTACATTTCATGCCATCGATTACTTCTCAGCTGCAGACAGCATATCAAGAAAAAAGACAAAATTAGCTAGCCCCAGATTTAAGTGGGAGAAATTTTAGGATGCAGTTAATGCCTCAACATAAACAAGTTCAGTAGTGTTTCATGAATCAGTTCCAGGTTTCCCAGGACAGTTCTCCCCTCTTCCCTGCGAGGCAGAATTCTTGGCCTCTGGAGTTCACACCATTTATTCCAGTTATTCAAACTGAGCTAGTTACTGCTGTGAGTGGCTTTTGAAGATGTCATTTAGATCTTAAAATAGTTG
Organism: Petromus typicus; assembly: GCA_004026965.1. Lineage (NCBI taxonomy): Eukaryota > Metazoa > Chordata > Mammalia > Rodentia > Petromuridae > Petromus > Petromus typicus. The sequence goes on from PVIR01043729.1 coordinate 2,403, forward strand.
ACTTTAAGGAGGGGAGGTTATTTGATTGAATCTGATGAAATCATGTGAGCTCTTTGCGTCTGTATTAGGAGGTCAGAAACAGAAGTGAGGGTGATCTGCAGCATGTTAGAGATTTGATGTGAGAGAAAATCTTGCTGGGAGGAGGGAAGGGGCTGGGAAGCCAGGAATGCAGGGATTTCTAGCAGCTGAGGGGAGTCTCTGGCTTGCAGACAGCCAGAATCAAGCCCAACAGGCACAAGGAATGGAATTCTGCCAAGACCTTTGAGGGGATTAACCTCCAGATATGAAGTCAGCCTGGAAAACTCTTTTTTCTAGGTTTTTTTTGAGACAGGGTTTTGCTTTGTAGTTCAGGCTGGCCCTGAGCTCAGCCTCCAACTCACATCACAGCAATCCTCCTGCCTCTGACTCCCGAGTGCTGGGATTACAGGCATGAGCCACCACGCCCGGCACTGTGGTATGTGGTACTGGTTGCTGCTGGGTGTGAGTCTCCCCACCCAGTATTGTATGTGGTTACCCAGGATCGAACCCAGGTCCTTGCGCTTGCAAGACAGGTGCTGGAACCACTGAGCTAAATCCCCGGCCCCAGCCTGAAAGACTCTTTAATTCTGGCCTAGTGATACCTACAGCAGAAGACCCAATGTGAGAAGATGGATGGTATTTTTCAAGCCACCTATGTGTGGTTACTTTGCTCATCATGACGGATAATGGATACACCCTCTGCTGGTGGACAACATAGTGCCAGCTCTGTGGGTGAAGAGGTTGGAAGATAACACAGGGCACTCAGAAGCAGTGTGTCTTAAGTGTGCGTGTCACTACTGTGTGAGCTGCTCTCCATCTCTGCGCCATCTCTGGCTTTTTACACTGGCCTTTGTTGGATTTTTTATTTATTTTTTTTTTTTTGAGACACGATCTCACTTTGTAGCTCAGGCTGGTCTTGAGCTCACTATGTAGCCCAGACAAGTCTTGAAGTCAGCAGTCCTCCTGCCTCTGCCTCTCGAGTGTTGGGATTACAGGCATGAGTCACTGCACTTGGCATTCTGTTGAATATTCTTGATCATCTTTTTCTCCAGACACTGGACTCTTTGTTCCATCACCTGTTTAGAGGTCTCTGTGAGGCTGCCCTTGGGAAGAGACAGATGAAATCTCTAGACAGACATTTCTAATCCATCATTTCCCCCATTCTGAATATAGACTTCTCTATAGAGTGGGAAATTCCTTGAGCCTGTAGCAAAGAAGACATTGTCTTGTCTGCTAGAAAAACTGCAGACTTCTTTGGGTCCTATAAGACCTCCTTGGGGTTCTGTCATTCTCTGACTGTTGTTCCAGGTTGTTTTCCTCCAGAGAGGCTCATGGTATGGATTTCTTTTTATGAGATGGTCACCAGTGTTGAATGTTAGGACTTGCCTTCTTGACTCCTTCTAGGATAAGTTTACATCTCCTTGAGCAGGATATTCTTTCAGTTATATCTCATACTCAGGCTTGGGCATATTACATTGTAAACTCATAGTTTGGTTCTTTTGTTCTCTGGTTTGGCTGTTAACACTTCTGTTGTGAAGGATGAGTATTGCCTAAAAGTGATGGGACAAAAAATCTCCAGGGAATAGAGAAGCAAATCAATTAGGGATATAAGTGTTTTCTCACACTCTATAGTTTTTAGAGTAAATTTTAAAAAGTGGAGCTATTTTAAGAGGACATGAGGGCTCAGTTTTCAATTAAAATCTCCCAAGAATAATGACAGAGGAGCTAAACATATTCTCTCCGGAACAAGGAATTCAACATAGACTCATTGTATAAAGATAAAGGATGACTTTAATTAGCACAGTACTACATTATAGTTTTCCCAAATCCTATTAAGTCTTGTGCTAAGATTTTCAAACATTTTATTTGAAAAATATTTTAAGATTTTTCAGATCATAATCCAATTAATTAATCCATAATCCAATTAATTTTTTTGAAAGTACGGTTGATAAAAATGTAGCTCAGAAAGTTCAGAGGAAATCATCATAGAGATTCTGATTTTACTATGCTACTCTGACATATTGCATCCTATAGATTTTCCTAACTTCAAAAAATATTTTTCTTGGCTAATAAGCTTAATTTAACAGAATAACTCAAGGATCTGTAAAACAAAATGCACGAACTATTAAAAGGCATAGCTGTAATTTGTTTTAAATTTCAACCATCAGTACCAAACTGTGTATTTCTAGTTTACATTCCTTATAGAAGGTACTTATTTATTGAATTGCAACCTGTGCTTTATGATAGTGATATTTTAAACTGCACTTAAATCAAAAGTTTACAACTGATTGATTTATGAAAAAATATTAAAATATTTGAAAGTCAGATATAAAAATCTTTGCCTTTAAGAAAGCAAACCAGGTTACCATAGTCCTCTGGTGAGCAGCTGGTTTCTCATCCCTTGCTGGAGAACTCACTGTGCTAATGAGGTATTTTCATCAAGGGCGGTGACAGGGAAGACACTGTGTTGACAGCACTGACTGAAGCAGCCATGGTTTTAAATATCACAAAGTTGTTGTTAGTTGAGGGTTAAATGTTTCCTCCTAACGAGCAACGCCGGAAGGAAAGTTGACAGGAAATAGTCATCGTTTTCTAATTAAAATGTTTTCTTTAAATAGTAACATGTAATGTTTATGACTAATGAACTTTAGTAATGTCTTATTCAAATTGTTCTTGTTTGGTTAACATTAACTAAGAGATATAAAGGTTAAAAGCATGAGATTGCTACTGGAAATGAAGCACTTGACCTACTGTACTGCTGTCTTTGATGGGTGTATTGGCACCTTCTGTAGTTACTGAATTGACATGAGAGTGTTCAGGCAGAACCTGGGTCTGGAAGTTAGGAAACAAAGTATTTGGAGCCTCAGTCATTGTGAGTGTTAGAAACACCAGCTCTGCCGGTTAAACAGGCAGTAACACTAGGGGGCTTTAGAGGCAACTGAGACCAGGAGTCTAAAGAGGCCTGCATTTATTCTCCTCCTCTTTTCCCTCTTCACTCAGACTTTCAGCTCACTGGGGTCTTGGAGAAGCATTAGTCCCGGGAGAGTAGTAATAATTTTCAAAAAGTACTTTGTACGAGTACTTTGTACATGACTATAGTACGTGATGTTCCCATTCTTCATGGGGGTTGGTGTGTGTATGTAACACATCCTACTGTTGTTTTCATTCTCTTCCCTCCCCTCCTCTCTCTCTTCCCTCCCTCCATCTCTTGCTCACTTTCCCACTGGAGAAAGATCTTTCTTCCTTCTTGCTACTGTATTACTTATCTTTTGTTTTGCTTTTTATGTGTAGTTCAGGTTTCTCCTATAAGAGAACCCTGTGATATTTAAGCTTGTGTGCCTGATTTATTTCACTTAATATTGTAGTCTCAAACTGCATCCAGAATGTTAACCAGTCCACCCACTACAGAAATCCTTATCCCTCAAAAAACAAAAACTTGAAACTCCATTTGACCCTGACATTCAACCCTTCTGAATATCTTCCCCAAAGAATTAGAGACATCGTATTGCAAGGATACACGTACACCCATGTTTATAGCAGCACAATTCATAATAGCTAAGTCCTGGAAGTGGACCATATGTCCATCAGCAGTTGAGTGGATAAAGAAAATGTGCTACTTACACACAAGAGAGTAGTGACATTTAAAGAATACTCATGGCTGTGCGTGAGTTTCGTGGAGGGGGACCATCTGACTGCTCTGCCCCAGGCACACTGCTTCTGGCTGTTGGAGGGAAGCAAAATCTTCTGATTTGCAAGCTCATCCTATCAGTACTGAGTGCAGAAGATCAAGTTCCTAAATGAGCAAGATCTAAGTACATTTCTCTATCTGTCCTATTAGAATTATCATATTAACTAGATATAGAATATAGCAAGTAACTTACATTGCCTAGGTCTTGGCTTCTTCAGTTATAAGATAAATGTTGTGTTCTGTGATTCATATTCATTTAATGTGCCTAGTATTCCTCAGTCATTGATCATTTTCTGCCAGGCACAGTACAAGTTGTTAAGAATTGAAACTATATTAAATAGGATCAATCCCTTCCTTTGATGGTTTGTATGGAAGAGAAATATAAGTAAACAATGACAATACAATCTTATGTTGGAAGGTGTCAAGTACTAGTCGTAGTCATCATAATTGAGAGTTTATTATGTGATAGATTCTAGAATACATACTTTATGTACACGATGGTACCTGGGCCTCAAATTATACAAGGCAATTTCTGGACTCAGACACTTTAAACATGAGGAAACCAAGATTTGAAGGATTTGCTAACTTAGGCCATCAGTTGTAGAACTGGGCATTTGAATGAAAGCTGGGCTTTATATTCTCCGCTCTTGTCAGTCTGTCATAAGCAGAAAAGGATTAACTGCATATGCTGGCAGAGATCAGGGGAACTTTCCTGCAGAAATGACATCGCTGGGTGGGAAGTAAGAACTTAGGGAACTAAGACTTAGGGGAGATGAAAGAGCCAGGGCAACGCTGGGGTTTCTTTGGGGGACAGGGTTGAATGTTCTTGGGGAGTCAAGCCAGAGGCTGCTGCTGAAACTGATGGAGATGAGTGAAGGGCTGGGGTTTTGGCGGAAAGACATTTGGATGTATAGGCAGTGGTGATGCTGTAGGGTGTTGTAATTTATAACTCTGAATATTCTCAATATTTGGATTTAGAAATGCGATGTGAGGTCCTTTATCTGAGGTCCTTACTGTTTTGTAGACAGTGTGACCTGCACTTGTGTATTTTGTTAAGTAATTTAAAGCAGCACAACTGGAAACAGAGTGCAGAACAAACACTGTGGGATGTATAATCCACGAGCCGTGAATTCCATAATATCTTTCTTGTAGGAGTCGGTGTGTTCCCTCTCCTCCTTGGCAAACCTGTCCTCTTCCAGAAGGGTCTCCTAAGAACCTCACAAATGTGGAATTTTAGATTTTATATTGTTACCTACTCAGCATCATTTTTTTTTTTTTTTTAGGTTTTTTTTGAGACAGGGTCTCGCTTTGTGGTTCAGGCTGGCCCTGAGCTCAGCCTCCAACTCACATCACAATCCTCCTGCCTCTGCCTCCCGAGTGCTGGGATTACAGGCGTGAGCCACCACGCCTGGCACTGTGGATGTGGTACTGGTTGCTGCTGGCTGTGGGTCTCCACACCCAGTATTGTTATGTGGTTACCGGGGAATCGAACCCGGGTCCTTGCGCTTGCGAGACAGGCGCCGGAATCACTGAGCTAACTCCCCGGCCCTCAGCATCATTTTTTAGGAGCAACTGAGATTCCAAAAGCTCTTGTCATTATTATGTCTATAACTAAGTTTTTTTATAATTTCAATGCCCTGTTCATACAAAGTGCTTTGCCTTGCTTAATAAGTAGAACAATCTAAGTTTTGGGGGGGGCGGTCCTTGTTTCTTAAAAAAGGGTGATAACAGTGGCTGCACTTATTCAGATTTCATTGCAGTTAGGCTGACTTATTTATTTCTACAACATGGACTTGGTTAAGTTAAACAGAATGAGCCAATCAACTTACTGTATATTACAAATGCTCTTAAATAATTTTTGACTCATTTTGTCTGAGATTTAATTACATTTTCATGTTACACTGTTATTCGTTAGAAAATGCCCTCTAGTACTTATGATGATGTCTCATTCATTATAGTAATTTTTTGAGTGTATCACATAAAAATTGTACTTGACTCATGGCTTTTCCTAAGATGATGTTACCCTTCTGGCCTGGTACTAAAAATGCCTTATTGCTTTAAATAGAGTAGATGATCACTTGATACATTTAATAATGAATGTCCCTATGGGAGCTCAGGATTTTAAAATTGCATGAAAGTAGAAATATTCTTTTTTTCTTATACTTCGAAAAGTTAAAAGTATAACCCTGTTGGCCATTACTATATTTTAATCTATTTTCATGATAGAAGATGTACTTTTATTTTAAATAGAAGGTTAGCTATATTTAGACAAACAAACTCACTCATCCCCTTTCTTGATCCTTTTGTTTCCAAATTCTCATTTTTAGACACAGTCTCTGGATGACGGTTCTGGTATTACAAATGCACCCTGGGGAAATGCATTCAGAATTTCGGTATCCTGTTTAGAACGTGGGAAAATGTTTAGAACCTTGGGGCAAAGTGTTTCTCTTTATCATCCAGAAATAGCACATAAGTACAAATTTTGTAAATATTTAGCCTCAGGTCAGTATTGTTTACACTGTCACTAGAACTTTTGATCTGAGTAATTTAATCTACTTACACTTAAAGCCAATTCACATCTAGCTTGACTCCAAATTGCACTGTGTGATTTGTTGCTTGGTTTTATTAGATTTACAAATGTGTCCATGATTTACGTGCAGTTATATTTGCTGAGTAATATTTTGATGCTCCGTAGACACTTTCCTATGCCTCATGTTGGCTAAAGCGAGTTTCTGCTTCCCAATTATGCCTTTTCATTTTTGCCAATCCAAAAGTTCAGACAAGGTGATGGATTTGAAGAAAGCAGACTTGAGTTAATATTATCATCCTCCCTGAAACAAAGGACATTTATATATTTAACAGTTACATTGTCAATTTATTACCCTGATATGTTAGAAAATACTAACCTTTAAAATGTAGCCTTGATAATGGACTGACCATGTGGAAATTATTTCTCCTTCTGGGCATGATAGAATCAAGTGGAGATCACTTAAGGAAAATTGATCCTGAAGCTGGTTGACAACTGGGTATCTTTATTATATTTTCCCAGCTTAATGTTCATTTAAGGATAACTGTGACATGAAAAAGCAATGCATATTTTTTTTTCTCCTATGTGTAAAAATTTCTCAGACTCCAGAAGATGGCCTGGAAATACTTAGAATGAATTTTGCAAGCTGGTTTCCATTTTATTGTCAGAAATAATTGGAACTGTCCATAGTAGACAAGCAGAAAGTGGCTTGCTGTTCATCTGATGAAGTATAGCTAATTTATAAATGTTTGAAACATCTTTATTAATATATCGGCATGGTAAATGCACATAAGGGCTTACCTTTTGAAATATTAAATATTAGACACAATTCCTTTATCAGATATATGATTTGAAATTTTTTTTTTTGCATTTGGTCTTACAGTTTGATTCTCTTAATAGTGTCTTTAAAGAATACATGTTTCAATTTTAATGAAATTTAATTTATCAGTTTTTATTTTATAGATTGAACTTTTGATGTGATAACTAGGAGATCTTTGCCTATGTTATGAAGATTTTTTTTACTATATATTTCCTCATATACCCCCAAATTGTAGATTTTATAGTTTATGTCTATTATCTCATTTAAGTGAATTTTGTATGAAAAGTGACATATAAAGCTTATTTTTGTATATAGACATCTAATATTTTCTTGATACTATATGTTGAAAAATTACTGAATTATCCTTACAACTTTGTTAAAAATTAGTCTTCTGTGCATGTGTAGATATGCTTCTGGATTCTGCATTCTGTTGTATCAGATTGTTTTTCTACATTTGTAATACTACCTCATGGTACTGACCACTCCATATTTATTAGAAAACTTAAAATCAGGTAGTGTTAGTATTGCTACTTTCTTCTTTTCCAAGTTATTTTGGCCTCAATCCTTTGAAATTCCATGGATTTTAAAAACTAGTTTGTAAATATCTTCCAAAAAGGGATTTTCATGTTGAATAAATGGATAAATCTGGCAACATTACTACCTTAGTTATTTTGAGTTATCTAATTCACTATCATGCCAGGTCTGTCCATTTAGTTTTCCAAATTTCTCTCACTACATGTTTTGTCGTGTTAAGATTTTGTACATGTGTGATGGTTGTTATTAACTGTCTACTTGGTTAGCTTGAGAGATTCCTGAGAGATTAGAAAAACACATATTTGATTGTGTCTGGCTGGGCTGTGGGGACGTGACCCTGGGGACTGCAGCTTCTCTTTCCCTTCTCCTGTCTGTCTCTCTTGCTCTGTCTTACCTTTCAGGTTGCCATGAGTTGAGGAGCTTTTCTCTCTGCTCTGCTTTTCTGCTGTGATTTTTCTGCCTCACTGCAGTCCTAAAAAAAAAAAAAATGGAGCCGGCTCACAATGGAGGAAACCTCCAAAACAATGAGTCCAAATACACTTTTACTCCCTCAGGTTGTGTATATCAGGGGTCCCTGCACTGGAAAACTTAATGATACAGCATCCATCTTCAAATTTATATCTGAATATGTCATATTTTATATTTAAGTAGATAGTACTTTCATAAAATTTCAATTTCCAATTATATAGAAATTAAGTTGACCTTTTACATATTGATGTTGAACTCTGCCTCCTTACTAATAGGTTTAAAAATAGATTACTTTGAGATTCCTATATATTTTGGTAATTTTATATTAATAGTTTTATCTGTTGTCATGCTTAATGATGAGGGGCCAGGAGCCCTTAGGAGTCGCTTTGTGTAAGGTTGCCTGTGAAGAATTTAATAATTCTATGAAATTAACATTTAAACTTTTAAAGGAAACATGGCATTCAAGGAGTTATGGCTGGAACCCAAGTGCAGTTAGGAGTAAAATAACCATTTTTGGCCAGAGACCATGACTAACTCAAAATTTTAAACAGCTCCTTCTATATTGTTAATGCTTAATAAATATTAAATATTAGTACCGTTGAGTAGGCTAAAAACTCTTCTTCCTTATATTGATTGACCTTCATCTAACATTTATCTTCTAGAAAAGCAGAATAATGCATCGAGGTAGTCACAGTGTCTCCCTCTTAGATCATTATTTTTTGTTCTTTGTCCTTTGCACATTATAAAGAGCTTTAATTGGGATTAGCAATAGCATTCTGCCTTTATCAAAGTACATTTAATATTTTGGGTTATTTTCTCCTGAATAAATTCAAGCATTAAAGCTTCATTCTTTTAGGATATTTAGAAAGAACTAATCACAGCTCATATATCACTTTCTGAAGAAATCTTTTTGAAGATGGATTTTTATTTTGCTGTGTTTAGTTAAAAACATGCAAAAACAAAATAACTCATTTTAACTCTCCTGGGATTTTTTGAAGTGAATAGTTTCTTTTCTAGGAAAGTAGGTTATGATAGAAAGCTTTTATTTAATTATTAGGGAATTAGGTAAATATTTATTTGAAAATAGTTCTTATGCAGTAAAGCCAATTACACAGCTGTTCTGGATGCTGCTACAACACCTTGTTTCTCACTCGATGTGGGGCTGCCTTTTCTGGGTGGCAGTTCCCTGCTCACAGGCTGGTGGTCCGAACTTGCTGTCTCTGTGTGGTCTGACACCGCTTCTCTCCTTGCTTCCTACACAGTGTGCAAGAG
>PVIR01043730.1:0-11577 GCA_004026965.1 Petromus typicus
CCCAGGGTTTAAGATTTGAGCAGACTTTTAGTTCTGTCAATAAGTTTGATCCTCTTTTAACACTAGCCACCTTTCTGTGGGCAGGGCCCTCTGGTGTACCCCCCAGAATAGAATCTTGCCCACCATCATCTCCCTGACAAGGCTTCCAAAAGCTACCCCTTCTAAGGTTTAGTCACCCAGGCTCTACTGAAAGCCTGTTTGGTTTAGAGCTCAACCCAACACATGGGAAGCTCCAGCAAGCACCCTAGCCTTTGCTTCTGCATTTCTTTTTTTTTTTAAATTGAAATCTTTATCGGTACATTACATATATACATCATAATTGTACTCCACAATGGGAATTTGTACCAGTATAAGACACAACTTAATTCTCATTTTTTCCCATAGCCCTACCCACTCTACCACCCCCACCCCCTATATACATAAACTTTGTTTCCTTTCTTTTCTGTTATAATCTCATTATTTTCCCCTTCACCCTATTTCACTTTGAGTATTTTCTATTTCACAATCTATAACATACAATTCTAGAACTCATTTACATCTTTATTTTTTTCATATCAGAGAAAAGGTGTGATATTTACCTATCTGTGACCTATCTATTTCACTTATGAGGATATCCTCAAGGTATGTCCATTTAAGTATAAATGATCCAAACATCATTTTTATGGCAGAGTAATACTCCATTCTGTAGAAGAACCACAGCTTTTTTATCCAGTCTCCAGTTGATGGACATTTGAGTTCTTTCCAAGATTTAGCAATCACAAACTGAGCTGCTATAAACATGGGTGCACATATGTCACTGTGGTATGAATCTTTTAATTCTTTTGTGTATATACCTAGCAGAGTGATGGCTGGGTCAAATGGGACCTCCAATCCTAGCTTTTTGAGGAATCTCCAAAGTCTCTTTTAAACTACCGCTTTCTTACCTCTCCTGTGAAACCTGGGAGGGAACTCAGGAAGAGAGCTACAATTCTGAGTCCGGTTCCTGCTGAGAAAAAAAAAAAAACAGCAAGGTGCCCACAGGTTATGTGTTTTCACAGAGATTGCTCAGTGCTCACCCCTCCCACTCAGGAGTCCTGCATGACACATGTGCTTTCTGTCATGTGATTATAACCAACAAATCATGGAGCTGGCCAAGAGTGTACTGTCCTGGGGCTGCAAACAAGAACAGAGAAGACCGCAAGGGGAACAAGTATGTGCTAAAGGTCCCACAGCTGGTTCCGGTTCTGGTGCTGAGAACTGAGTGGGGGCCATTTCAGCTTAAATACAGGGCACTGCTTTTTGAAGCCAGGTGAACCATGGTGATGTCACCTTATTATAGGTAGAAAAGCTAGTTAGAAATATGGCAGACAGACATGGAAGGCCCTTGGAAAACTCACAAGAAGGGAGATTGTCTCCAAAGGTCAAGGACAGCAGAATTCCCAGAAAAAGGTGACCAATTGAGGCCTCATTCTCCTGAATAACTAAGTCAATGGGGAGTTATGGTCTAGATCCATCCCCTTCCTTCCAAGGAATATAGTAATTGTAAACTCCCTGGGGCATAGGGCCAGGAATTTGGCCCACCTGGAATCAAAAAGACTCTGTATGACTTAATTTCTCACTGGACCCCATTTGATCAAAATTAAACAACTGTACTTGTTGTAATTCCATTGGTTCTGCCATTTCTTTTGAATCTTATTGGAAGCCCTCACTTTACCCATTGATTAACTGCTAATTTTTCCACCTCTTGAATCTTATTGGAAGCTCCCACTTTACATCCACCTCACCTCATGGCTTTGTGCCATAAAAGCCCTCTGAAAAGTGAGGTAGGTGGGTTATTCACCTTTCTAGGTTCCCCCTTCTGTATCTCTTAGGCAGAAGCTTTCTCTCTCAATCAAATTTTTCTACTCACGGCCTTGCTCTCCTGTGTCAACCTGACTGATCAATTACTTGTGCATAAGTGAGCACGATAAGAGAAGACAAAGACGGATCCTTCCCTTGCTGTGGATGGAGGTAAGAAACACTGCATTTTTCAACATATCATGGGGCCTGGGGCAACTTTCCCATGTACTGTACCTGCCAGGCCCTGGGTCCCACCCTGCTTCCCTGCTTCCCTGGTGCTTATGGCCAGTGTCCCAAAATCCCAAGGCCCAAGACTCTGCTGCACTTTCTCTATGGGTGAGGCTTCCCCGTAAAAGGTATGTTTTTCTGGCATCCATGTGGGTTGCTAATCTGAACTCCTGATAAAATTAGATTCTTCATGTGTATGGCCATACCACCCTGAACTCGCCCAATCTCATCTGATCTCAGAAGCTAAGCAAGGTCAGGCCTGGTTAGTACTTGGATGGCAAAATTAGATTCTTCAAATCCCAGAGCAGAGCTGAAAGACCCACAGATACCAGTGTTTCTCCTTGGCATTTCACTGGATTCTGCTCCATGGCAAAGCTTTTGATGGGTGAACAAACACATTCCGGAAGCTCCAAAAGTCTTGTTCAGAGAGATTGGTTCACATTTACAGAGCAAAGCCACTCTGAGCTCCCACAGGGAGGCACCTCTGAAAAACCTGTTGGCTCCATTGTTAACTCTTAAAATGTTGCTCTGTGGGATTCAAGGTCAGCACAGTTCTGTTTGTTCAGGCCTAGAATTAACTTTTCAGACATTTTAAATAAGTAAGAGTCTAAGAGACCATCGGGGCTGAAAGTGACATACTACAGCCAAGTGGGACTGTGTTTTCTTTATGTGCAGTCTTTGGACAAGGATATGATTACTACTTATTACATTTTTTAAAGAGTTGCTGAGGAAGAGAGAAAGAAGAAGAAGAAAGAGACAGAGGAAAAGGGAAGGGAAGGGAAACGATACATAGCCCTGCTGCCAGGGTAGCAGCCTCAGCACACCAAGCTCTGAGACTGACTGGGGTTTGCAGAGAAGGGAGAGAAGCCCATGGGAGGGGTGACTGTGAGGGCTTCCTGGGGCTGGGCTGGCCTAACCAGTCCCCACTCTGTAACCAGACACAATGCTGAAGGACACCCAAGAGGGGGCAGGGCAACAGAAAGATACACAAAGGGATTGAAGAGGATTTTGTCCCCAAGCCGCACCAGTGGCTTCCTGGAATCCCTGGGAGTGAGTTCTGAGAATCAGAAGGGGTGGGTGGGGGCAGTGCCTTGAGGGAGGATGGGCAGATGACGGGCTGGCAGAAGGCTGTGGGGAGAAGAGCCTTACCCTCAGGTTAGGCTGGCAGGCTGGGAGGCTGGGCTCAGGAAGTCAGAAAGGGGCACAGAGCACTTCTCCCCCAGTCTATATAGTACTTTCTGCCCCCCAGAGGCAGCCCCAGCTCCAAGCAGAGCTCTGTCTCTCTCCCCAAGCCTGCTCCCCAGCTGTCTGGCCCTAAAAGGCAAGAAAGAAAGACCATACCAGGCTGTCTCCTGCCTGCTCTCACCTTCCTCTCCCTGCAGACCTGCTCACCTTTCTTCTCATCACCTAAGTCCTTCCTTCTCTCCTCATTCTTTCTCAGCTTCCGTCTCTCCCCTTTGTGTTCTGTGGTTCCCTGTTTGGAGCTGTCTCTCCACCTTCCCTTCACCCTTTGGTGGTTCCACAGCCACAGCTCACCAATAGAGGACAAATATGGGTCCTTATCCTGAATCTCCCTCCATCTCTAGCAAGAGAATTCGGAGCTGAGAACAACAAAATGTGTTCCATTCCCAAGAAAGCCTTGGCATCCTGCCTGTTCACCTCTTCTGGGTCTCTCCCTACTAAGGGGACAGCCCATCAGGCCAGCCACTCCTCATGGGGAAACCACTCATTTCCAAGCTATTCTCCTACCACATTTGATTTTCCCTCTTCTATTCCTCTCCATTTCACCCACCAGAACCAAGGAAAGAGGAGGCCCACTTACATTTGTACCACTATGGTAGCTGCAGGCATTGACTGTTGAAATAGTTACAAAATGCGACAGGCAACCACACACATTAAGCCACAGGCACTTTTAGAGAGGACCAGTGCTTTTTGACAGTGTAAGATAATTACACAAGTACCACCCTTCCCAAACCAACATATTTGCTGATGGGACCATCCTGTTTATATAGGGTGATCACACCTATTGTTCCAGGATTGGCCTGAATCATATTAATTATAGATAGTTAAGTTAGAAATGTTATAGGCAGTCAGACAGGGTTAGGCCCTCAAAGGAGTCAGTGCAGAAGATTAGAATATATTCTAATGGCAGCTGGAAGTATACCTGTTGAAGGCCAGGCTTCAAGATAAAGATGGAATGTCCAGGCCTGCATGCCTCCATCAAGGATAAGCAATGTACTATATTTAGTATCACTTGGTCCAATAGTCTAGATAAACATCAGCCACCCAGGTAGGTGACATGACCATGACCTCCTTGAGGAGAACCCCCTGACTCTTCTTTTCCAAAAAAAGGTCCACATTGTTTCCATGTATACCTGCCACATGATTTACTTCCCCTTTGGATAAATATTACCTAAGTGGCTATATTTATAATCTTATTGGTTCATCATAGCTTTGCCCCACATTATACCCACCCTATGATTTTGTGCTTTAAAGCTTCCACTATGAAGTTAGGTCCACAGCAAAACCCTCAGCTCCCCTCCTACTTCTCAGGAGCTATTTCTCTCGGTAAATATTTTCCATTCTTAACCTTCCTTGTTCCAATGAATGCATTCTTCAGTTAGGGAACATGAATTCCATGTACTTGACTTCTAGCAGGGTTGGAGTTACATTATTTTACCCATGTCATTTGGAAGTTCCACATCATCATGTACAGTAGAGATTCCGATAAGGTATTTCCAGTTGCTCAGTGTGCAGCTAAGGAAATCAAGAATATATAGGTAGAAAGATGAAAAGTCAGCAAAGTGAAAGGCTGTGAGTAGCCCTGCCTGCAGATCAAAACCACCACACATCTTGATGTTTGACATTTCAATATCAATTGATGATTTGTCTTCAAAGTAAATCAAGTTGAAAGCCTCTTCCTGGAGGAGCCCCCTCCCCCCACCAAGGCATGGTCTGAAGGCTGTTGAAAGTTGGTTTAGGAAAGACAGGCTTCTTCCCCAAGTGCATCATTTTATCTCACCCAAACTTCCTCCAGTAGCCTGCTGGATGGTATACACAGTGATTGAGTCATAAATACATGCCTTATGAAGATGATGTTGCAATATACTGACACAGAAGCAAAGTATGGAGCTCCCTAAGTTATCTATGGCCTTGGGCTTGTGTTGACCATTCTCGTAGCCAGCCTCTGGCTTGAGAAGCACTGTCTACCTGTGTCCAGCTAATAGCACTGAGAAACTTACTAACTCTCCTTAACTGTATTGATAATTTCCTCCCTGGAACTTCCAAATCACCAATCTGGCCCTGACAGCCTCTCTAACTAGTGTTCTGGCTAGTTAAATATCCACATAGCAGAGACCTCTAAGGCTCTGCAGAAACCCCAGATCTCTCTGAGGTTCTTTTCATACCTTGTGTCTGGTGTGCTTTTCCTCCCATGGGGCCCGCATGTGTGACTCTTTGGAAAGCAGCCATTGGGCTACTAGGGCCATTTTCCCTGCACACAAGTAAAAAGCCTGACCTGCTCGGGAGATTAGGACCTCCCAGAGTGACACTTGATTCCTTTGTTCCATAGAATATTTCAATCAAGATCTAGTCTCTGGAGATGGAAACCATACCTATTATTTTAATGAGAGAGAATTTAATATAAAGAAATATTCTGAGAATATTCTGAAAACAGAAACAGCCCAAGAGAATACTAAGATATCGAATAGGTGGCAACTCTAAGCAGCTAACATCCTTAGTCTGAAGGCACAAAAGGAAGTATTAGAATAATTAAGTTTTAGAAGCCTGGAGGAAGACACACACAAAGCTGGTACACTCAGGAAAGCTGCTGCTCTGCCAGGACTGCGGGAGGTGAGTACAGAGCTGGGACTTACACCCCTGCAGTGGAGGAGCCAGACAACTACTGATGGTATTTCTGGTAAGAACCCTAGCCCTGCTTCTACAAGTGTTGGAAAAACCACCAAAGGGAATCATCAGCTGCTTCTAGAATGAATTGCCACTGCCAGGAAAAAAAGCCAAAACATCAAAACAGAAGTTTTTAGGATGGTAAAGAAACAGAGGTAGTGATCCCGTAAGTGATCCAGATGGGAACAGGATGCATAAAGGGGAATAGTCAGCAAACACGAAGGAGTTCCCAGAGACAGGATTAAGTTATTCACCTATAGAAACATTAGACAGTAGGACCCACAGTGAAGTCCAAGACCAAGTGGAAATGAACAGAAAACAGAGCCCCAACTGAAACAGAGATCTTCTGAATCTACATACTCATGCCTTTGTGCTCATATTCAAGAATAGAACTATTTCTCTTTCATGTATGAGTTGGTTTATTCCAGGAGACAATAAAGAAGATGCCTACTTAAGACACTAGGCAACACTGAATATTGAAACTTCAGACCTTCACAAAGAGAGAGAGAGAACTCCGGGGATTCTTCCCATCCACTAGCAGCTATTACTAAGAAGAAAGAACCATGGAAGGACTAGTGACCAGATCGTGGTAGGACTAGTCCTGGGGGAACTGGAGTCATTCTTTCTTTCTTTTTTTTTTTTTGAGACAGGGATCTCACTTTGTAGTTCAGGCTGGCTTTGAGCTCAGCCTCAAACCACATCACAACAATCCTCCTGCCTCTGCCTCCCGAGTGCTGGGATTATAGGAGTGAGCCATTATGCCCGGTATTATTGTATATGGTTACCAGGGATCAAACCCAGGCCCTTGCACTTGCAAGACAGGTGCTGGAACCACTGAGTTAAATCCCCAGTGCCATTCTTTCTTTTGGTGTTTACTGACCATCTGTTGTCCTGGCCATGGGTCTGGGTCCTGGGGAGATGTCAGTGAATAAAAGTCTCTGGGAAGAGAAAAGTGTGAAATGTAAGTTTCACTGTGGCAAGGAGGCTTTTGTCCACATCATTTCCTTCTAAGGGCTCTCTCTTTATCGCACTAAGGTGGAGCTTCATTTTCCACTTCATCTGTAGTTCTTATCAAGAAACAAAACAGTGAGTATCCATGGTTCAAATGGGAAGTTTGTGGAAGCAACAGAATACAAAAGCCATAGACAGTGTGTTTCTTTCCACTCTCTTATGGTCATGATAGGACCATCCCAAATCTAGACATCCTGTTCTCTGTGACTGGATATCCTAAGAACTTTGTCCAGATGATTTGAGTATCTATGTCTATATCCATATTCCCATTGAAAGGTATCTGTGCCAGGACTGGGTGGCACAACAGCTCCCCCTGCTGTTTTGGAGGAATAACCTGTGTAAATGTTGGCAGGGGTGCCATCAGGATGACAATCAGAAGCCTACCCAATCTTCCATGAAGATAACAAAAAGAGCTTTTAAAAGATCTAATGGAAAGCCTCAGAGAAAGTAGAATCCACGTTTACCTCAAGGTTGAAAATTCTTAGGTTCTGTTCTCTGCATTTCTTATGTTACAAGGCCCATGCTTTGTTGGTGACAAATACAAATGTGCTCTGCACTGAAGCAAGTGAGTCAGAAAGAAAGACAGATGACATCTTGGAAAATATAGATGTGTTTGCTTTTCATTCATGACCTGAGTTCAAATCCAGAAATATGGCTTATGCTCCCCAATTCAAGGCCTAACTTGGAAACTGGACTATTCTAGTCTTTGTTTCTCCATCATCCTCTTTACCCATATTTATTTATTTATTTATTTATTTTAGGTTTTTGGAGACAGGGTCTCACTTTGTAGTTCAGGCTGGCCCTGAGCTCAGCCTCAAACTCACATCACAGCAATCCTCCTGCCTCTGCCTCCTGAGTGCTGGGATTACAGGCATGAGCCACCACGCCTGGCACTGTGGTATGTGGTGTTGATTGCTGCTGGGCATGAGTATCCATGCCCAGTATGGTATGTGGTTACTGGGGATCAAACCTGGGTCCTGGCGCTTGCAAGACAAGCGTCGGAATCTCTGAGCTAAATCCGTGGCCCAATCCACATTTTTTAATCTCAGTATCAGATGAATTCTTTGGAAATGAAGTGACAAAGGAAAATGAAGGCACTTAAATTCTGTTGATCAATAAGTAATGTAAATCTTTTCTTTTAGAATTTCTTCAAAGCCTTTGTAGATATAGGTTGAAATTCCAAAAGTCTCACATTTATCATGATCTCTTCCCACATAATTATAAAAAAGTGAACATAGAACACCTGATAATAATGTACTTATTATAGAAATACACACAAAAACATAAGGATATATGACTGAAATTCTTTTAAAGGATTCTGTTATAGTGTTCCTCCCTTACTCACTTGAACACATTCCAAGACTTTCAGTGCATACCTAAAATCATAGATAGTATAGACCTCCTTGGATGTGTTGATAATCTTCCCCTTTTCACTTAAAAGAAGCATTTCATGACTTCTCTTTGGCATGTCTGAAGTGCCACTATCACTATTCTTGCACTGTGGGGTCATTATTAAGAAACATAAGAGTTTCTTCAGCGAAAGCACTGTGATACTATGACAAAGATCTGATAACCCAGCCATCTACTAAGTAACTAATGGGAGCTGGTGGCACCAATGGTGTGGATATGTAGGACAAAGGGAGGATTCATGTCCCAGGCAGCAGAAAGAAAAAAGTGAGAGATATCATCACGTTGCTCAGAAGAGCACACAATTTCTAACTTATGAATTGTTTATTTCTGGAATTTCCCATTTAATCTTTTCACGCTATGATTGATTGTGGGTAAGTGAAACCATGGAAAGCAAAACTGAAGATAAGAAGAGTGTGACTGTGTGGGTGTTCTGTGTGCATGTGAGCCCACAAGCACATTGGTGGGCAAGCGTAACTTTTAGTGGATACTACAAAGACGCATTTTCAGAATTCAGAGAAGTCAGTGGATCTACAGTGAAAGTCATCCTTTCTTGTCTATTCAAACAGAATAGCACCCTAACCTCACTCTGCTGTGCTTCAAATCCTCAAAGCAATAAGATTTTACAACCTATCTTACTCACTCACTCTCTCAGGTCATTGCCAAAGGTCACCCTTAGTGCTCTCTCACAGTTGATGGGACCCTGGGCCAATAAAACCTCTCTGATGAGCAATTTAGAAAAAAATATCCCCTTTGACCCTATAATTCCATGTTGAGAGTTTAATCCTAAGAACATGTAAAATACTAACAACTTGGAATGAAGATACAAATTTTTGTATATGATTTAAGTAAAAATAGACCAGTAGAAAGAAATGCCACTAAATGTAAGATGGTGCCTTTATGTAAATCCAAATAATAAAATATCATTCTGTCATGCACACACACACAGAGACAGACACACATACAGTGTTAAAATGATACATTTTCTGTCTCAGCTCTGGCTGAGGCCCTAAAGGAGAGAGAACAAAATAATAGGGAACAAGTGTCAAAGCATCATACAAGTCAAAGGCCTCCAAAGGGATAGTTCTTCAGTCTCTCAGAGCTCTTCAGAGGGGATCTAGTGGGACTTGACCTCAGCTGTCGAAAGCAGAAAGCAGCCTGGTCACATACTCTTCATTCTCTTCCTTCCCTGTAAGTAATCCTGTGACAACAGTGTCATCATCGCTGTCATTATTAATTTCAAACACCAGGGTCACAAGTAGAGACCAGACAGGTCCACAAAGCTAGAAACAGACTTAGCCGGCAAAGGCCTGCTTAAGGCTCTCCTTCTGCCCTTCACTATTCTCTTGCTGCTCCAGCTGTTGAGAAAGGGATCAGGTATTAGAGGTCACAATGTTGTACCTCCAAAAATGTCACACTGTGGGCCAGAAGCAGGAAGACTGAGATTCGTTTCCTCTTCCCAATCCAAACACTAAGCCACATCTAAACAGACACTACTTCTCTTTTGCTTGGTCTTAATTCTTTTTTAATTTCCTTAATGGATTTCCAGTTGTGTTTCAAGAAAAGGGATGCTGAGGCTCTGAATGAAACACCCCTGATGTTTGATGATGCTAGGGATTTGAGCAGGAATCCAAAGGGAAGAAGTTTGTACCCTATAAAATTCTAAATTTTTAATTTCTTTCAAAATAGCCTCTGGCCTCTCATAAATGTGGGAAAGAATGCAGGAGAATCAACTGTCAGTAGTGTTGGCCACCAAAGTTTTGGGACAGAGGTTTCAAAGTTAAATGTCTGCAGGCTCCAAATGAGTTGTATAAGTATCACAAGCAGGAATTTGTGGAAACAGTGGCAAATAGAAGAGTGTGTGCCTCTCCAAAAGGTAATTCTGAACTCTGGTCAGATAGGTCCCAGAAATGAAAGACAATGGAAACTCTTAAAATCAACCAAGAAGTGAAAAACCTAAAACTATATGAAAACACTTGACTTTTCAATGGTTGTAATCAGTTCAAATGTTTTCTACTCACTCCATATTGTCAAACACTTATGCCAAAGAAAATGTGTTAGAGGGCTATATTGGACTCCTGGGCCACCAGATGTATATAAATTCCAGGAGCAAATTTTTCTACTGTAATTGGAGAGTATATGGAAAGTCCATAATAAAGGACAACAGCAAAAATTTTAAAAAGCAGGAAAAAAGTGGAAAGAGATTTTAAGTACTGAGTTATAAATGGGAAAAACTATACTTGAAAAGCTTGTGATCTCCAAAGCAATTTACTGTCAGCATCAGTACTGCTATTATGAGGTACACAGGATATGTGAATGTAATATCACCAATGTTGCATCACCAATGCTGCCTGCTTCCTCACACTGCAGTCCTTCTCTGCCTGCATAACATCTGGTTAGGACTAAGAGGTTCTGTGCTCCAGTTCTACTCACTCTACTCTCCCACCAAATGACCTTTTGAACAAAAGCTTACCACCCCACTGCAGCCAGTAGAGAGGCAGCCCACTGCATAAAAGCATCCAGCAGGAGGCAAAGACCTCTGTGTAGAAGGTACTGGCTACCAGTTAATGGACTTTAGGGAAATGAAGCAAAGATTTAAACTTTTGGAGCCCCAAAGAAGGAAAATTTAAAGCTAGCAAACTATGAGTGGCCAAATGGGTGAAAGATAACTCTATTTACCTTTCTGTGTCATATTGAAGGTATAATAGCCTGATTTGGGTACTAGTTTAAACATATCCTAAGCTGCATGACTTTAAACTACATGACTTTAAGCAACTTAATGATTCAGAGAGCATCAGGACTGGGATGATAAGCTTCACTGTACAATTGAGATAAAAATCATAGACTACAGCCCACAGCCCAAACCCAGCATGTGGACATTTTTCTACATATTTATTAGGAGCCAGACCATGCACCAGGCCATTCATGTACTATAGCTATCTAGCCCTTTACTTTTTGAGGGATACTATCATCTCTTGGGCAATGATTGCTTACCTTATGAAGAAATCAGTCTATTCTGAGTGTTACAGACATTACACTCAGCCTTCCACAAGTCTCTCTCCACAGTTACTACTTTATTTTCATTCTAAGTTTAAAACTTTGGACACCTAATAGACATATCCCTATAGTTTCTTCTACTTACAGAAGATATGTAGAATAGTAAAAGGAGCTCTGTTTAAAATTAGCAAAAATTATGAGTCTGGCAAA
>PVIR01043731.1:0-11582 GCA_004026965.1 Petromus typicus
AGTCATGGTTAAAATCTATGTGGGAATTATGATTTTAAACATTATATATCTTCTAAGTATTATATTTGTTACTGAGCTTGCTGGTCTATCTGTGAAACCTTCTCCTGTCTACGGAGGTCTGGCATTAATTACTGCTGGTAGATTTGTGCGTGCAATTATTTTAAGTTATGGGGGAGTCATTTGCAGGCTTAAAAGTGATTTTAGTTTATTTGGGTGGTGTAATGTAGTATTTAGTATTACCACTATTGGAATGCTTTAGGTAAAAGTTACTGGAGAAAAATGATACATTAAATGGACGAAGAGGTAAAACTTGTTATTCCTCTTCATTTTGTAGATGAGGAAACTGGAGGCATATGTTAAGTTTGACACCTGAAAATCATGACTAAATGTATGCAAATGTGAAAAGGAATAGTACAGTCAGGAAAAGGCTGGCACTTCTATAGGGCAAGGGAAGAATGACATGGAAGAGGAGGCTAGACTTGGATGTTTAAGCTTTATTTGGCAGGCGAATGACATAGGCACATTTAGATTTTAAAGAGAATACTCTGGTGGCTGGGTGAAGAACAGATTTGAGGGAGGCAAAACTGGCAACTGGGAAACCAGGAAGCTAAGCAACGGACTGAAAGATGCTGCCAACTGGTATGTGAGAGAGGCACTCAGTGGAAGCATGTGAGACGTGTTTAGGAGCCACGACTGACAAACACTGGTGACTGATGTCAGGAAGAATAAGTCTCAGCACATGTCTCTAGTTTCTTAACATACAGAAGAGGAGCAATGAATGGTGTTTTTCGTCCCAGAATTTTTGTGAGGATTAAATAAGTTAATATTATAAAATCTTTGGAAGAGTGCTTGGACTCTAAGTTCTCAAATGATGTTCACTATGCTCTTGACTCTATATTATACTAGACTACTTGGGTTTTATAGCTGCTTGTCACCTGTTTATATATATTTTGGAGAGTTGTGAGAATTAAGTGAGATGTAAATGAATAGTACACTGTCTGAAAAATAGAAAGTGTTCCATGAATAAGATGACCACATAAATTATGTTCAAATTGAGACACTTTAGACTGAAAAGGGAAACTATCCATAATTATAATGGGACAAAAGGCACAAACACGGATTATATTGGGAAAAACTATGAGGAATGGTTACTTTTCCACAAATTTTAGCTTTTTGATAATGTAGGGATAGGTTAAAGAAGATTTATTATTTTTCTTTTTTGAGTAGGATCTGGCTAGTTGCCGAGCTCAACTTATGAGTTGAGTCTGGCTAGTTGTGAGCTCAACTTATCTCTCCACCTTAGCTTCTGCGTCGCTGGCATTTAAACACGGACCACTATGCCTGGCTTGCTTTCTTCCTCTTCAGTGTCAGGGATAAACCCAGGGCCTCAGACATATCCTACACAAGCATTCTACCACTGTATTATTTTCCCAGTGTGCCCCTCACCTGTGCTTATTTTGATCTTATAAACATGTGTCTTCATGAATATAACTTAAAATTAGTTTTCGAAAAACAGTTTTGAGAATTTCAAGAATACCTGAGAACATACTCTTTACTTCATGGTCATATTTAAATGTTATTATTTATATATTTATACCAGTATGAGGGGGGCATTAAAAATTACCTCATCATCTTTTTACTCAGAGCTCAAAATTCCTTCTTTCTCTCTTTAATGGGTAATGTGCCATTATTTGCTTACATTGAAAAATGAAATGCATAAAGGTCCAGGGATGCAGCTCAGGGGCGCCAGGCCTGCCCGGCAGGCATATGGCCCTGAGTTTAAATCCCTGGTACCATAAAATACAAACAAAAAACCAACAACAAAAAGAAAAATGCGTGAAAATGGAAAAATGAACCTAAGAATCCTGATTTTCCTTGACTTTCTAAAAAATGTGGAAAAATATAAACACATTTTCTCTTTAACCATCTTTTTTTTTTTTTTTTTTTTAGGTTTTTTGAGACAGGGTCTCGCTTTGTGGTTCAGGCTGGCCCTGAGCTCAGCCTCAAACTCACATCACAGCAATCTTCCTGCCTCTGCCTCCCGAGTGCTGGGATTACAGGCGTGAGCCACCACTCCCGGCACTGTGGTATGTGGTATTGGTTGCTGCTGGGTGTGGGTCCCAGTATTGTTATGTGGTTACCGGGGAATCGAACCTGGGCCCTTGCGCTTGCAAGACAGGCGCCGGAACCACTGAGCTAACTCCCCGGCCCTTTAACCATCTTTTAAGTGGGAAATTGAGTGGCTTTACTGACATTCATATTGCTGTGTAGCCATCACCATCATCTATTACTGAAATTTTCATAATCCCAAATAGAAGCTTTGTGTCTATTTAGAAACTCTCTAGTTTCTACTAACCGGTAACCTCTACGACCTTCTGTCTCTGTGAATTTATGTATTCTAGACTATTTTATACAACAGGAAATATTTGCATTCTCTCAGTATCCCTCCTTGCCTCTCTCTCCTGATTTTCTTTCTCCTTTCTAATAGTCTCTCTTCTACGTACCACATATTAGCTGTTCACCTTGGGTTGTTTTCACCTTTTGAGCATTAATTTTTTTTTTATTCTTTATTTTCTTCTGAAAAGTTTTCATTTAAGTCAAGGTTCAAGACAATAGTTAATGAATAAAAATATTGTGCTAAATATATGTGAAAGAAATGTACATGTAAATGAAAATCTCTCAAAAGGCTAGCTAGTAGGCACAGATCTTTTCATTGTCATACATTTTATCTGTAATAATAGATATACAATTAAGGCAAAGTGATTTAGGAGAAAAAGGCATTGATATGCTTCTTTATAAGGACCCAGTTATACAAATTTATAATTAGTAACTTACCTTTTCATGCCACTGTAGTAACACAGCACTGCTATTGTCAGAGGGGCTCTCAAAGCCTTTATAAATATACTTCATTAGGAGATCCACTCCACTCTTGTCCAGAGATTGAACAGCCTTTTCAATATCATTAGCTTTAAAAGAGATGAGCACCTTCAAGACAATGCTGCCTGCCCGATCCTAGGGGAAGTACATGAGAAAGCTTTAGATTTATGTGTCTAAGAGACTAACTTTAGAGACACCTGAAGGATGTGAAAAAAGGAAACCTTGGAGATAATGGGGAGTGTTGCAGGCAGAGGAATGGGTGAGCTGTCGGTGCAGGTTCAACGTGTTCCAAAGACTCAGTAGGGGTGGGGCTGAGCCTCTGGAGAACAGTAGGAGAGCAAGTCAGAAAGGTCATGGGAAGACAGATCACATAAAGCCTGCAGGCTACTAACTTATTTAAAAAAATATTCTTTTTTTCTGAGACAGAATCTCACTATGTAGCCCAGGTTGGCCTGGAACTCACAGGGATCCTTCTGCTTCAGCCCTCTGGTGCTGCAATCACAGGCCCATGCCACCACACCCTTCTACTTATTTTATTTTTTTTGAGATAGGGTCTCGCTTTGTGGTTCACACTGGCCCTGAGCTCAGCCTCAAACTCACATCACAGCAATCCTCCTGCCTCTGCCTCCCGAGTGCTGGGATCACAGGCGTGAACCACCATGCCCTGCACTGTGGTACGTGATGCTGATTGCTGCTGGAGTGAGTCTCCATGCCCAGTATTGTATGTAGTTACTGGGATGGAACTCAGGTCCTGGCGCTTACAAGACAAGCGCCAGAACCACTGAGCTAACTCCCCAGCGCCACCTTCTACTTATTTTAAATGACACTGCATAACTATTGGGAGAGAAATGAGAAGACATTCAAGGTTTTTAAAAGTGGTAACAAAATCTGACTCATTTAACAAGTTCTTAGGCCCTCCTGTTAACAGTAAGATTAGGAGCATGGGGACAAGGTAGGAAGACCAATTAGGAAGTAACTGCAGTAAGACGGCTGGTTTTGGTTAGCATGATATAGCAAAAGAGGTGGTAAAAAGCCGAAAGATTCCTCAAATAGCTGAAGGCAGAGCTAAGACTTATTAGCAGATTCACATGATAATTTAACAACTTATTAAAACATTTAAATTTTACTTCTTTGTCTTAAGAAAAATCCTAACAAAACAAGAAAACTGATTTCTTGTTTCTACCTTAAATTATTCAAAAAATTTTTTTCTTATAATTTAGTTCAAATTTTAAGAAGACCTATTGTTAGGTCTCATATTTACAGATACAGTGATGTTTACTTATAATGATCCTTTTTCTTTGGTGAAAGTCTGCTCTAAAAGCAGTTATTTTCTTACCCTTTCAGTCAAGCAAAGGGAATACTTAATTGACCCTTTCAACAATTTGCTTTTCCTTCTATTCGACATAAAGTAGTTATCTTCCGCATTCCTCCTGTTTAGGTTTCTACAGACTGTTCTACCACCTACTGTTATCTTCAGTGTAGAGACTGTTCAATTACCTGATTTAGAAAAATCTTTGCATCCAGAGTTAAAACCTCCCACCCACAAGCTGTGATAAAAACTACCCACGCGACAGCAGAAGGTGGTAAAATTGAAATTTCCATGATGTTCCTAGCAACTTAAAAAAAAAAAAAAACCAAAGAAATTATTTCCCTTTACAAAATTTTGTGATGCTTAATTATTATGTTTACCTAAATTATTTACCACTATTCAATTATGGAGATTCTTGAGGCTCAGAACTATATGAAAAACCACTGGCAGTAAAGCTGATGTTTTAGGATTCATTTTCAGTGTGACTCAGTAAACAGTTCCTTAAAATTAGTGGAAGATGGCTGCAGGAAACTTTAGTTGCACAACTTTCCCTAACAGCGATTTGGCAATACTTTTGTTCCAGAAGCCTTAAAAAAGGTGCATTCTTTTCTAGGAATTTACTGAAAGGAAATGGAGATATTCCAACGTTACGATCCACCTGGATGACAACTGTTTGGACTTGGTGATGTACTTTTTTGATACAGTTCTGTAGATCTTTGATAGAGGCTCAATGTCTTTTTGTATAGTACACTTTTTCTATACAGTATTGTAATTTTACTGATTGTACTATGTAGTATCGTAGTTTCATATTTTGCTGTACATTACAGTGCTTCACGTAAGAGTTATGCAAATAAAAGCAAAGCCCTCATGTAGGGGTTTTCACCACTGCCTTCTTTTGAATATTGTAATATACAAACTATATACAATTCCCAAGTTAGTGACCAATTTATATAATCATCTAGTTGCAGGAATGAACTTGGTCATTAAGCAAAGAATGTCTGTAACTAAAAAAATTTACCTAAAACTAGGTAAATTCATTTCAGTATAGTATGTAACAAGAAAAAGTCAGTTTAAATTATGACTAAATTAT
Source organism: Petromus typicus (assembly GCA_004026965.1). Lineage (NCBI taxonomy): Eukaryota > Metazoa > Chordata > Mammalia > Rodentia > Petromuridae > Petromus > Petromus typicus. The sequence continues at coordinate 5,277 of PVIR01043731.1, forward strand.
AAATTATATGACTAAAGCAAAGTATAGACTTTAGCATATTGATGCACAGATGTTAAAAATGCTATAGAAGTGATCTTATTGCTAAGAGAAGTTTACATATATTGCTATACACTTGAAAAAGCAGGTTATAAAATTCTATTTTTATGAAAACAATAACTCACAGAACAGGTCTATAAGGACAGTACAACATCAAATAGTAACTGTTCCTCTGAGTCGTGGTCTGATGATCACTTTTTTATTCCTTCATGTCTGAGCTCTGCATATTAAATATTTAATATCTGTATAGTTAAACACACAGAAATGACTTTTCTATCATTTGAACTTGTCTCTGTGACATAGCACTATTAATTCTGCTAGTGTTCTTTTTTCACATGAAATCCGTACCTGCCAAAGCACACTATACGTTTTTTGAAGCCAGAGACAGCAAATATTTAGAGATATTTGTGATTTTGTGAGATTTCAGAAGATTTTGTTAAAAACAGTAAGATATGAGCGGAGGTCTGTGACTCACCTTCACCGCCTGACTCTTGGTGTTGATAGGGGGGTTTTTCAGAGCTGCCTGGAGAGCAGCTGTCATGTTTCCTGTGATGGAGGTTAAGTGAGTAACAGCAAAGGGCAGCTCCTGGACAGCCTTACAGTCACTTGAAATCACTAGGTTTTAAGACTATGCATAAGAAACAAAATTACCACGATGCTCAATACTGGAAATTCAATGTGTTGGTCCCCAGTGCGTCAATCAAAAGTAAAATACTGTACTGAAATTAAAAGAAAATATAAAACTATTTTAAAAATAAAGCAGAGGGCCAGGGTTGTAGCTCAGTTGGCTTTGGGGCTGCCTGGGAAGCATAAGGTCCTGAATTCAATTTCCAGTACCAAAAAAAAAAAAAAAAAAAAGCAAAGACTATTTCACTCTTGGTTCTAGCTATGAATAATATTTCATTTTCAAGTGAGATATACACAAACATAACCTACGCTGATATTAAAGAAACCCTAAGACGTTATCAAATTAGGTTCCCAAATGAAATAGCCCATCAACCAAAATGTATTTTTCTATACGATTCTTGAAAAATAAAGATCAACATTTCATACCAAAATGCTAGCAGGAAACTGTGGGAGGTTACTCTAGCAATCTGAGGGACATACATTAGCAATCTTTCAATTATTAAGAGGTATTGCACACGGTGTAATTATTTATACGACCCTTAGGTGGCAGGTTATTTTTTTCTTAGCTATTCTTTATTTCACAAAGGTTATTCAAAACAGTTAACACTATATCTACTAACGCACCAGTGAGCATGCACGAGAAACGGAAGGCCAATCAGACTGTCGGAATGTACAGGCATTCCCCTAAAAGGTAAAGCGGAGTTCACTAGTTCCTCCATCTGTGCTATCCCACAGTGGGTCTCTTTCTCTTGGTCCTAACAATGTTATGAAGAAACTCTCTTTTCACTTTAAAACGAATCCATTAAAAAACAGATGCACTTATCCGGACACAGCAGTACCATTTAGAAGTCATCAAAAATAACGTTAGTTTCATAAAGCAGCATTTATTCACAAAGAATGCTTTAAGAAAGCCTAATAATGTATTCACTTAACTTTTCAAGAAAGCTTTTATCAAGCATACTTTTTGTAGAATGGCTTTTTTAAAAGACCTAAAATAGTTAAGTATTTAAATAATGCAAAACATTAACAAGTGATTGTGCAAGTTGTGGCAACCCAAGGAAAACTACACTGTATATACATAAATATTTAATGCTGTATTTATATGCCTTTATGACGATACAGTTTGGAGAGTTGGAGTGCAGGACACTGCGCAGCAAGATATAGTTGTTCATATATTTGTCCACTATAATTTAATAGAGCACTGATGAGCTTTTTCATGAATATACCCAAGGATAATCAGAATTGCATAAAGCTATTAATTGAGATTTTCTAAAACTACAGTTGTGATTTTTGCATTATTTACATTGTTCTAAAAAAGATCTGATGCAAATGCTAATTCAAGTTATGAATATTCAAACATGCAAAACCAGAAGCCAGGAACCGATAGCCATATTTTAACTAAAAGGGAAACAATTTCAGGATCACAAAAATGATTCTGCTTTATAGCAATGACTCATCGCCTATTTTATTCACTGGAATTTATTTTAAATATTTCCAGGGATTCTCCACATGCACTCCGTGTCTTTTTCTATTGTCCCTTTCCTAGCAGGTGAAAGGGTCCAAGATTCCTTATTAGTTTTGCATTCACTCCCTTCGTCTGGGTAACAAATTATGGGCAACCTGTATCTGCCTACGTCCTTTTCCCTCACAAAAAATAAACAGCCCTTGGACTGGAAGTAGAGGTCTCAATTTGCGAACCGCTCCTTCTCTCCTATCGTTACCCAAACCAAAAACATCAACTGAAAAGCAAAAATTAAAGAGGCCACTTTGGCTCCAATCAGAAATTTCTAGAGCTGATGCGACCCCAATAAGCGGAGTTCGGAGAGAAAACTTAAGCGCCCGCCTCAGTCCTCCGGCCAGCAGACCTCGCCCAGCGCGGCGAGGGCGCGGTCGGCAGGGCCCGCTCCCCGGGCTGCACACCCGCGCCACCCGACGACCCCGGGCGTGGACAGGCGGGCACGGCGCACTCGGGGGTCCCAGGCGAGCTGGGAACGATCCTGCCCCCCTGGGGAGGCCCCGGGAGCTGGGCTCCAGCCGGGCCCCGGGTCCGCTCGACGCCGCCCCGGGGGACGCGACCCCACGGTCTCGGCGGCGGCGCACCGGACCGGGCAAGGATATTGCCTCAGGCAGGAGTCCACCTCGCCTTCGTCGGGCCCGGCCTGGCCGTCGCCCCCGTCCTCCTCGTCCACGAACTTGTTCTCATCGTACTCATCCACGTCCACCTTCCGGAAGCGGGCCGACGACACTGTGTTCTTCGACATCCCGGATCCCGACGGCAGCGAGGCCTCCTCTTGTCGCTGGCTCTACCTCAGAAGCGCAGCCCGGTCCGAACCCGCAGCCCGGTGCGATTCACTTCCCTCTTCCGCTCTGGGGCGTCGCCCGCAGCCGCGGCTCGGGCGGTTCTGGGCCTGCGCGCTCGCCGCGCTTCTCCCTCTCCAGGTTTGCCCTCGTCGCCAACCCCCGGACACCGCCCCGCCCTCCCCCGGGAGCGCGCGAGGGCGGGAGCGCGCAGGGCGCAGCGCGCAGGCGCGGGCCCTCTGCAGGCAAGGGGCGGAGCCGAGCTCAGGAGGCGGGACGGAGGAGCCACGGACCCGGGGGCCGGGTCGAAAGCGGGCCGCTGGTTGAAGTAAGAAGCGATTGGCTGTTGGGATCCTCACGTGATCCCGAAGGTTCCCATAGAAACGCTTTTCTGCGGTCCAGTTTTAGGGGGTCTTAAATTTTCGGCTATGGGCACCCTGGGTGGGTGGCTTTGGCTTTTGCTCCTGCCGCCGCCGCGCCCGACGACCTGACTTTGAGGTCCCGGGGAACGTCCGGCCGGCCGGAGCTCGCCGGTGGAGTGGGATGGACTGGCTGCGGGACCCAGTCCGCTGCAGTCGGCGGGAGCACGGGGCGGAGTGATGCGCGCTCGTGCGCCCGCTCTCGTTCTAGCTGCCGGAGACGTAGCTTCAGACCGCGCGCTGCCTGGGGCTGCCTTCCGGAGCCGGGAGCCGGGAGCCGGGAGCCGGGAGCCGGGAGCCCCCTCCCCGGGGCTGGAGCTTCGCTACGCAACCTGCAAGAGATCCCCAAGGACGGAGGCTAAAGGTCACATCTTATCCATCAGTGCTGTGAGAGAGCGTCGAGACAGGACCTGCAGAATCTGAACTCGGTACCTATCCCTCGGGCGGGAGGGAAGGTGTCTGGGCAGGGGCTGGAGACCTGCTAGAATTGGGGTGAACTTGTGGAATTGGGGGGAGGGTCGGGGATTAACATCGTTAAGTGGTTATTAGTAGCAAGAAGGCTAGAAAAGAGTGAGCGAGTTATGCTTTCCAGTGCTCAGGAAAAACAAAATGGAAAATAGAAAATAGACTTTTCAGATTGATACTTAGGATTTAAGACATCTGAGTCCATTAAGCCAGCTCTTTATTATATCCCAAGTCTCCTTTTATGAAGGCAGAGCTCTTAATGAAGAGGGAAAGACACTAAGATTAAGGAAGTGGTAGTTGTGCTCTGTGTATCACACTGTAATACCAGTATTTGCAAAATACTTGGTTTCCTGTGCTTTTTTGAAAAACCTGGCTTGAGTCTTGACTCTTCCAGTCTCATCTGCATGTTGCTTAGCGTTTCCAACGTCAGGTTCCTTGTAGCTAACGTGGGGCCAATATTATATTCCTTAAAAGGTTGTTCTCAGGATTAAATGCACTAAAATTCTACATAAATACACGATGCAGGATACCTGTACCACGGTTTTGGCATTAGTTTCATAACTTACCTAATGCTGTATCATGGGTTTTTTTTCCTTTGAAAGAGACCCCTACATTTTGAAAGACAGATTGTCTTTTTATCCTCCTTCTACATAAAGCTAGGTATGCAAAAGGTACTCATTACGTGCTTTATTAAATATGCAAAGCAATACAGTTTGAGTCACACTGAGAACAGTGAGTTAGTTGAGGAAATTTAAAACCTTTGTTGGGTATATATACATATATGTGGCATGTGTGTGTATATCTGTACATGTATATTCATGGAGAAAACACTCAAGAATGGAATGTATCCATCTTTTTGGAGAAGAGGCAGCGCAGCACACCCTCCCCAGCCCCCAAGTAAATCACCTTTCTAGAACATGCATCTTATAGGTTATAGAAGTGGCATTTCCTTAAGTTATGAGCAAATATACTGATTAAAAACTCTTTTAGGACTGTCTTAAGAATGCAAATGAAATTTTTTTTTACCTGTTGGCAATATATCTTTTAAAAAGTCATTACTAAAGCCTTGGGTCAGTGCTCTGGTCCATGGCATTATATAATGTAGACTAGCGATGTGTTTTAATATTATTTGTTCAGTCTTTCAGAAACTTCAGTAAAAGCTAACACTGTACTTGCTTAGATGTAAAGCTGATTGTATTCTTTGTTCTTTTAACTCAAGATTTTCTTTGAAGAGAAAATTAAACACTGGTGAGTGCAAATGGAAACAAGGATTCGAAAGCTTGTACCTTCTGGTACATTTCTATTCTTTTGTATTGTCTTACTTAGGTAATTTTCTTGTTCTCTTATTTTAGAACTGGGAAGAAATCCTGGGGTAGAAATCAACTTAATGGAATAGTGAGAGGAATTTAAATAGCAGGCACTCAGTACATTTCTACCCAATGAATTCATGATTGGACAAGTTAATTTTGGAGTGATATTTATAATGGATGTGTTAATTATCTCCCTACCCTCATTAGCTATAGTTAAATATTTAAATCTTTGACATTTTTGTGTGTGAAGAAACTTGTCCTTAATTATCTTTTAATTAGAAAATACACACTATTGCTTGAAAATTCTAAAATTTTAATGTTTACCATGACAATTCATAGTAAGTAATATTATTCTCCATTATTTACTTTGAAGCACACAGATGTGTGTTTTCCCATGATATAATGGATCCATAGGCCTTTAATATATATTGTGCAGATAACCTGGTTTGGCTATTTAGACAAGACTGAGTCTAGGTTTTCTCAAGGTTAATGCTGTCTATGTAGCTCCTTATTCTTGTGATGGTGCAAAGAGCTACAGATCTTTTTAGATAGAAGAGACTTTAGTGAAACTATCCTATCATAGTAGATCTTTCTTTGTGGATATTTTAAGATGAGTACTGCACCTTCTTTGTGCTTCTTTTCCTCAAATTTGCTAGCAGATAATTAAAAAGTCGAGGCATTGAATCTTTGGCATGGTGCTATTGTTTTCTTATCTGAAATGCCAGTGAATTTTATTAATATAATATGTCAAACTTGTATTATGGTGTAAAATTTCAGTTGTGATAATGTTTTAATATCATTGTTCTCTAGCAACATAATTACAGTATGGAAAGATTTTAATGTAACTATATTATATTATATTATAGTTTAATGCTCCTGCTGATATCATGATCAACCGGTGCTATGTTGAAGCCATCCATTTTCAAATTTTTTCTCTGTGATTAGTTCTAGCTTTTTGTGATTTTAGGATGACACACTGAAGTAGAGTTGCTACAAAGAATTATTTAGCTGTAGGACCCATATATATTAGTGCTTTAAAGATTTTTAAAAAATGATAATCAGGGCTGTTAGGAAAAAATATTTAGTGCCAGGGCCGAGGATTTAGCTCAGTGGTTCTGGGGCCTGCCTTGCAAGTGCAAGGGTCCAGGTTC
>PVIR01043732.1:0-11581 GCA_004026965.1 Petromus typicus
ATACCTTTCATAACACAAAAATTCTTCAAATATATTTGTTGGTATATTATTCAGATACTACAGGGATATTTTGTGAAATCAGAGAAATAGCAAACAATCTCTAAAATTTAGAACATAAAAAAATACTGCAAAAATGAATTAAGCATATCAGACAACAACAAAATAAAATAGTATTCCAGTCATACATTTGTCCTCTTGGAATAAGCAGAATGACATATAGAGGAAGAGAAAATATTTAAGAAATAGTAATGATGAATTTCCCGAAAGACCTAAACTTCACAATCACTGAACCTCAGTCAGAATATAAGCAAAAATTAAGATATCCAACCACACTGGAATCACAGTGTTAAAAAAACAGACAAGGAAATGCAAAAATAAATTTTACATGTATTTCATGCATGCTATGCATACTACCAATATGAATATTTTTCCTCCAGTGATATAAACAAAGCTATAACACAAATTCTTTCTTATACTTGTGTACACTTAATTTTAGTCCTTATACATAAATTTGCCTAGAAAACTTGCTTCATTTACTTTATGTGCCACATGTCTGGGTGGGGTGGTTTATCCTAATCATCCCCATTACTGAGGAGGATGAGGAAAGAGAATCAGGCTCATAAACTCAGACATATCTTGCTTTCAAATCAGATCTAATTCAGTAATAAAGTATCTGCTTGTGTGGCACAGGGTCTACCTATGTTCAATACCTAGTATGTGTGGTGGTGGGGGTATGGGCAATATAAAATTCTGGTATGGATCCCATTGAAGGTTTGGATAGATTTAACTTGCCACCATGATACATAGACACAGACCTATGTCTTTGTGCACAATGAATATTTTGATTCATTATAATCACTTATACTCTTTTAATCTTCATCTATATATTAAAAATTTCTCATATTTTCATAGTAAGAATAATCTGTCATAAAACAATGTCATTTTTAAATCTGGGTTATAAAATCAGTGTTGTATTTTGTTCTGCATCTTTTGGAATCATTGGTTTTATTATTATTACTTTACAACCTTCAATATCTTAGTATATCAAGTGCAAAAGTTATGATAAGGCAAACAGAAAGAGATAGTGAGACAAAAGCAAAGTATTTAGAGGACAAAGTGAAGAGAGATGGCATGCAGTAGAATCTCTCCAGAAAATGTAGAAATCAAAAGACAGCGGGAGACATTTAAATTCCAGTAGAAAATTTGTATGAGCCAAGAAAAGACTAGATTCTGTGCACTGAAAGTCTGCGTCACAGACTGAATTGATGCAAACAGAAATTGGCTTGGGTGATACTTCTGAACTGTATAAATATAAAAATCTGTAAGCTTCTGAGCAGAAAGTGTAAGTTATGAAGAAAGGATTCATCAACGAGAACGGTATCTGAACTCCAAACTGAAATGTCTTTAGCAGGAAGTTTGAATGATATCAGCGGTCTACTGAGAGAGAGGATTTCAAGCTATGAAACTTTATCTGACAAGATAAAAGCCAGAATAAAAGAGGAAAGAGATAGCACATCTGCACTATGTCTGAGCAAAATTCATGCAAAAAATATAGTTGTCAAGTAGAAATGAACCAGAATGGAAACCTCTGGATAAGAAAAAATGAAGAGAATTAAAAAAGGTAAGAAGTCACATGTAGGACTTTTTTTTAATGAAAGTGTCCATTAATGTTTTATAATTCCAATTTTCTAATTTAAAGCATGCTAATTATATTTTGAAGTGATCCACCCACCTGTGATATCACACAGGTATTAAGTTTTAGTCAAACAACAAAGCAAAACCAAAAATAAGAAAAAATTTTAAAAACCTGGAAACAATGATTTTAACTAATGAGAGTAACAACACATTCAGTTCTATATGTTAAAGAGGCAAACTGGTTTGGGGTTAAAGGAAATCACAGTATGGCAGTGGAAGCAGAGAGGAACCAGATCAGAAGACCTCGGGCACCCAGACAAGCTAAGCGCGAGGCAGAGTTGTGTTCAGAGCTGCAGGCTCGCAGCCGGGTTCCTTCGTGGGCCTCTGCGGCACCTGCTGCAGCCTCAGCTCTGCCGATCTTCAAAAGTGTTTCATGACTAACTGATCCAGCAGAAACTGCCCAGTGGGTCTCTTTTGATGCTTCCCCTTGGCCCTACCTAATTCTCATCGCTCCCATGGCTTCGAAGATGATAGATATCTATCCTCAATTCTTTGTCCTCTTGCCCCTTAATGATACAGGCATACGTAGACATGCACATAATAATACTAGACTCAATTTACTGTTTTCCCATTTACATGGAATATCAGAAATATTCCTCCTGTGTAAAAGGGAATTATTCAACTTGTCCTTCTTCAGAATTTCCCCGATGTTTATCCAGTGTCTCCACATGTGCTAGATGGCAGCCAAACCGAAATGCGCACATTCTTTCCATGATTCCTCTTTTCTTTCTGTGTGTGCTTTTACTCACACACACACATTCAATTCTTTTTTTTTTTTTTTTCTCAAACTGTTTTTATCAGTTCATCCACCTATCATCTCCATATATCACCTGCAGGGTTAGACTTTATCTCCTTTTGTAAGACTCAGCTCAGCTGGACTCCTGTCAGATCTAACTACTCACTTCATCTTTTATCACATTGCACAGAACAGTAATACCTCCCTCCCTGACTAGAGAATTTGGTTGAATCAAAGAATTCAAAAGCAAACTCCCATCATTTCTATGTGTCTGTATTCTAGGACAATGACTTGATACTACGTAGCTATTCACTAAATAAAATGAGAGAATAAATAAAGTAGTATTTTTATCTTACGCTTTTTGTTATTGTTATTTTGCTATCTATAACATTAGCACTGATCTTCTTTTATACTATTATTTGTTTACTGAGAAAAAGATTATTACTCTGGCAAGCTTCTGTCAGATACTTTAAATAATGGTGGTGGAGAAATTTGTCCTTTCTGAATTATACGTTTTTAATGAATTTGTCATATTTTGATATATTAAATCCAACATCATACACTCAGTCTAATTGGAATATAAATATATCTAGGGATTATAAATTAATAGTTCTGACATTTAAGATTGAATTTCAGTGCAGACTTTATAATTAGATATACAAACTTTATGTATGAAAAGATTATGTCCATGTGTAAATTAAGCAGAATAGTTATAATTTTTACTAAACTCTCAATATACATACTTTTGAAAGTTATTTTGAACTTAGAGCATACTGGATATTAATAAGCTGTGTTTTGAAACACTACTGAGCTGGACTCTTAAATAAGCAAGCAAACCTGTTCTCCCAGAAAGAGCTGTTAGCTGCAGTCCTGATAACTACACAATCAGCAGTTGAGTTACAATATTAAAAATATTATTTGATATTTAGTCTTTAGCCTAAGAAATAATGATTTAATAAAGTGAATTTTATATTGGAAAAAATAAAAAGAAAGTTTAGGGAGATGAAAAAGGGAATTGAAAAATATGTGCATGGATCAATGCCCCACAGTGGGTGTAATTATTATGTACTGCAGACATGGACTAATAAAAGTCAAAAACATAAGAAAAAAATAAAATTGAGGAAAACATACTATCTGACAAGGTACATTTGTCTCAAAAGCTGAGACATTTAACAAACAAAACATCTTAACTTTCTTGTTTCTAATTGAGTACATACACATCAGTAGCTGTGTCATTCAAACAAGCAACAAAATAAAACTAATAATCCATATAAGATCAAAAAAAGCCACCTAATGTAAGGCAGAGCCTGTCACGGACCTATCATTACATGTGAATCCATGACATTGATAGTATGATTGGGTTAATTCATCTTTTTTTTTCTTTTTTTTTTTAATCAAGCAGTTAAAGACCCAGTCAAGCTTTGAGCATCAAGGTCACCTTCATGATCAATGGCTAAAGAAACTCTTCTTAAGAAGAAATAGCACTTACAATTTTACTGCCTTCTGCATTGTTACACAGCCTACCTCTCTCCCTCTGGGTTTGTTACCTGCTTTTGAAAACACCAAAACAAAATCGGCCTACATCTACACTCTCCAGGTAGGGCAGAGAGCACATCTTTGAGTACAAATCAGTGAACCAAGTCCTATCTTCTCAAAAGCTATCTTTGTTTTTATGTGATCTTTCAGGTAAATTCCTTTCACTGACACTTTTTAAATAGAAACTAAATTCAGTATTCTGCAACATATTTCAAATATTGTACTTTAGTGAACTTGTAAACTACATAGTCGCATGTACTAGTTATGCAAATAGCTTGTTTTCAGTGGCATTTTGATTTTTTCTTATAATATCTTATCTTTAATCCTAATTCTACCATAAGAATCTTATGATCTTTGTCTCAGAGTTAAATATTACATTTCACATAAGCCTGCAATAATAATTTTCTATATTTATACAGTCATTAGCTAGAAATGATAGTCTTTGAAATGAACTAATACATACATTTTTTGATTTGCCTAGTCACTTGATTAATTAAAATAAAAATTATTATATTTAATTAAAATATTGTTTATCACATATCCTAATTTCTTCAGTCTTTTAAGTTCAAAAACTGAATAATAATATTCTGCTTTTAAAATTCTCATGCCTTCATGATTTAATTATTTTTAAATTAATATTTTCAATATTTGTCTCTTTTTCTGATTTTGAGTATTGAACATAAGACTTAATATGGAATTACATCTCTAGTCTTTACTGTTTGTTTTAATTTTTAGTTTGTCCCATTGCATCCAAAATTGCCTAGGATGGTCTTCCACTCTTAATCCCCTGCTCCGTGTCTGTTAGGGTGCTCAAAGTACAAGCTCGGGTGACCATGGTACTGATATTCCATCTTTTATCTATTGCATTTGAACATCTAATTAAAGAGACTTTATCATTTCTTCTTTGAACTAGTAGGCAAAGGCGTACTTTTAAAGCAATTTTATATATGAAGAAACTCTTGAGGAGGGGAAAAAGGGAATGAAAATCCCTATCTGCAGGAATATATCATTTATATAATGCAAACCTATTTTATTTGCATTTAGCTTGCAATTTTTCAAGAAGAACTACTGTTGCTAAATGATTCTAACCATACATGAACATACCCAGACCTTCTATGAGTATGTGACTAACGCTCACAAGAGGAATGTTAGAGATGCCAAAAGTCTACGTGGGTCACAAGATGTAGGGGTCTTTGAAAAGAAGGTAAGCGTACAGAATATTAAACTCTTTATGTGCAAGTTTTTGCTAATATAAAAAACGTTTGGTATAGGGGCCGGGGATATAGCTCAATGGTTCTGGCGCCTGTCTTGCAAGCGCAAGGACCTGGGTTCAATCCCCGGTAACCACATAACAATACTGGGTGTGGAGACTCACCCCAGAAGCAACCAGTATCACATACCACAGTGCTGGTTGTGGTGGCTCATGCCTGTAATCCTAGCACTCAGGAGGCAGAGGCAGGAGGATTGCTGTGATATGAGTTTGAGGCTGAGCTCAGGGCCAGCCTGAACCACAAAGCAAGACCCTGTCTCAAAAAACCTTAAAAAAAATGTTTGGTACAAAACAAAGTAAAGCCTTTGTGGATTTTTTTTTTGGGGGGTGCTAAGTTTCACTGACAGAATTTGCTAAGGAAATAACAGAACTGATTTAAACCAAATCAAGGACAGGAAACCTCAAAGGTGGGAGTTACATCCTTGCAACGTAGTTAGTTAGGCTGTTGTCAGGCCAAGATGATAAATATTACAACCCCCAAAAAAACTATTGCTTAATACCTTATGAAGGTAAAGAAAATAGCTATATTGGGAATGAGTTTTTCTCAAGAGTTGTAAGTAGTAAAGCATACATACAAGTAATAGTTGATGGGCCAAATGGATTCTAAAGAACGTGTCTCACAACAGATCAGCTTTTTAGGGTAAAGGGAGCTGATCAATCAGGACGTGAAACAATATCTGAAGAGGATCCAGAGAATGTATTGCCTGTAGGAGCAAACCTTATAAAGGTGGCCATAGAAATTAAATATATACAACAAGAAATTTGAAAATTCATAAAATCCAATGAATGCTGAAATTGTATTTAAAAATAGTCCCCTGAATAAGACCTTAATAAAAAGTTTTCTTGTGCCCACTTTCCTTGGTTACTGTAATGTTTTTCTTTCTTGAGCCTCAGCAATAGAAAACCCTTGTTGATACTAGTACACTAAAAATTCATAGTCAAAAACCTGGGAGGAGAAAGATGAGCAAATTTCAGAAAAGTATGATAGTTCAATGTGATAGTCAATTTTCTGGTACTGTAATCAATTTACATTTTTTAAAGGCTTATTTTAGTTTGCAGTTTTGAAGCTCTCATATCATAAATAATTAAACTCATTTCTCATGCTTTGTAGTAATACATTATGGTTATTAAGTACATGGTGGGGCAAATCCACTTATTTCATAGTTTAGAAGCAAAAGATGACAATGTGGCTAAGACCCATTTACCAAGTATTCTATCAAACAAATAGCCTCAGTGATCTGAAGACCTTCCTATTGGCTTCTCATCTTAGTGCCCACAACTTCCGAACAGCGTTAAACTGGGTGCCAACCCTTTAACACATGAGACTCTGAGAGATATCTATGACCTCAATCACAACGTTCTGTCACGGAGCTCTGCTACAGTACGGATTTACAATGCCTCTGAATGGCTGATATGTTAAAGTCTTTCAGCTTGGCACCATTCCAAGTTTATACAACCATTTAAGTGATATTATGGTTAAGTGATTGTGACAATTTGCTGTGCTTGGTTAAGATAAGCTAAATTAAATAGACTCACCAGTTCTATGTCTAAGGGCATAAGAGACCCATCTTAACATAGCTCCTCCATGGATTTCATACAAGGTAAATCAGAGAGGACACCACTGATTCTGTTCCTTTGGAAGAGCTCCACATCTTTGCTTGGGATGTCATGTTCCACTTATAAAGCCAACTCTTTGGCTTCTATTCAGCCTTATTTCTGGAGTAGATACCCCAGCCTTCCATCACAGATCCATCAACCTCCTGATATGGACTCACACAAGACACTGAAGTGAGCTCCAGACTTTTGGCGAAAGCCTTCAGTATCAAGTGTGAAGACAGAGCCTGTGGGCTGTTTCTCAGCTGATTCTGTGGATGGCCACTGTGAGCTAATCGTATAAATTCTTATATATTCATATATCTTGTGTTACATATGCTTCCCTCATAAAAACTGACTGACACAAGAGGTTGTATTAGGAAGTACATCATTGGTGATGGACCTAGGAAAGAAATAGTAGGAATCTAGCTTTTTTATTTATTCCTTGCCTTCTGAGAGATGGAAAATCACATGCTCCCAGCATACTGCACTGTGCCCAGATAAACCAACGACAATGAAATCAATCATGTACTAAAACTCTCCAAAACTATCACCTCATACAAATCATTCCTTTTAAAAAAATTGATAAAATATTGCTCCAGTAATACAAAAGTAACAAATGAAGCAAATGAAAAGTTGGGTCAGGGATTGAGCTCAGTGGTTCCGGCACCTGTCTTGCAAGCACAAGGATCCAGGTTTGATCCTTGATAACCACATGCAACACTGGGTGTGGAGACTCAGGTCCAGCAGCAGCCAGTACCACATACCACAATGCCGGTTGTGGTGGCTCACCCCTGTAATCCCAGCACTTGGGAGGCAGAGGCAGGAGGAGGATTGTTGTGATGTGAGTTTAAGGATGAGTTCAGGGCCAGCCTGAATGAGACTCTGTCTTAAAAAAAAAAAAAAAAAAAAGTAGTACTGGGTGAGATTAGGGTGGGCCAAATGTGTCTGAAAAACTAGATGTGATCTGTCAATTACAAGATGCTAAAACATATGTAGAACAATTCCCAAAAAGTCCAGCAAATTTTCAATAGGATGATCTAGACCTGACATCAGGCTGAAGTGTGGGATCCCAGCACCACCTCTAAGGACCCATATTTAGAACTTCTCTTGGGTTTTCTCAGGATTCAGATACCATAAAAGACACAGCTACCAAGGAGAACTTGCTGTTAGGGCTTTCTTCACAGTAGCCAGACTTGCTTTCTCCAAGATGTTTTTTCAGTGCTTTTTCTCTTTATTGGACCCAAGTTCATCTTACAGAGCCAGTTTCTCCTCCCTGTTCATTTATTTTTAAAATTGATTTATTGGTACGTGTTATATACATATCATGATCATAGTCAACAATGAGATTTTGTACCAGTATATGACATGAGTTAAATTTCATTTTTCCTACCCCCCCAACTACACTTCACTTTTACTTTCCAAATCAACTTTGCCAATGCTCTTTGCTTATTTTGTTTAGTTCTTTGATCAAGATGAGAAGAACTCGGAATCTAGCTTCAGAGGCAGAGGCGAGGAAGCCAGAGCCTGGTAACATTTTGTTAGTAAGTAACTGTTTGAAGGAGTTATGTGACAATGTGACCAAGTAGCTATTGGAACTATATATGAAATTATGTAGTTTATAAACCTTTAGAATTGATTTGCACAGGAATTTGAAAAATTTTGGTGGAGCTGTCCACACAAAATCTAGAAGGCAGAAAGTACAGTTTATGAGTAGTTACAGTGAGTGCACAAAAGATCATATATGCTGACAGAAATGCATATAAAAAAGAAATAACTATAAGGTTTCACAAGGAAATAAATGTGTTTTGAAAATCTGGGCAGGGTGCTACCTACTTGATGCAGTGTCAAAGAACCCGGGTATATAGTACCTAAGTCCTGAAGTTCAGTGAGAGGCTAAGATTAAAGGTAAAGGATTCCAAGGGAATTGCAAAGCAGCACAACATTTAGGTTCTGGTTTGAACATTACTGGCTGCTTCTCGTGAATTTTACAATAAGAATTTGGAACAGAAATAAATAGAGAAAAATAACTTGAAAACCTTGCAGTTTGGTCAGAAGATAAACATGTGTAATGTTCAGTTGTTGAAGAGATTAATGCCATTAAGAATAAGCTCTCTCTGGAGGTATCTCAGAAAGTAAAAAAGCCATAGTCCTCACAGGCTAAGAGATGTGGAAATGCAAATTTTGTTTCAAAGATTATCGAGAGCAGAGTCTTTGAGTAGAAATACTATATATCTCAGGGGACTGTAGTCTTCTCCTTGGGCCTCCACATCTGACATGACACTCAATGGCCTCTGTGGCTTTGGTTCAAATGGGCCCAGTGGTAGTTCGGGCTGGCAGTAGATCTTTACATTATCCATGTGAAAATGGTTTTGCATGCAAATAGAAATAGTTAGGAGATCTTGAATGTTTCCACTGAGAACTCAAAGGACAGTTTGGGAGGCTAAATAGTGTGCTATAGTATTAAGCTACACAAGTAATCCCTGACAAGTTGATATTTACAATTGAAGAGTGAACCCAAAACTTTCAGAGACTAAAACTAACACTACAAAATACATATTTAAAAGTTAGATATTTTTAAGAGAAAAACAAACTTCTCCAAGCTTCCTCCTGCTAAATAGAGAAAACATACAATTCTCAACCTACTAGATGTCAGATGTACTAAGTGGCTCCTACAACTGAAGAATGCATTCTAAGGACAAAGAAGATGAAGAAGAAGACAGTTTCCTTGAGAATAGTAACTTAGAGACCACAAGTAGGTTGTCCTTGAGATTATTTCTCTGACAATGTCTTATAAGGCAAAATCTTGAAGTAGGTACAGTGGGCCAAATTATAATCATCCAGTAAGATTAAAAATATAGCCACTTAGCTAATATTGATCCCAGTAGGAAAGTGGAGGACACACGGGGATATCAGGATGATGTCTTTAACTTGGCTTATCTATGACTTCTGAAATGGAAACATTTTGGGGAAGGGATGGGCCCAGGTATTCTGATCACCTACCTAGCGGCTGATGAACTTAATGGACTGGAGAGTATCAATCAGTATAATCTCAAGTTTCCATTCATCCTTTAGGGAAGGATGCCATTGTGGCCATTCTGACTTCCATCTTGAGGCCTGGCCTTCTTCAGATGCACCTCCAGTCACAGCTCTGATGACTCCACTTTTCCCTGACTTCCTGGAGAGTCCAGTCCCTCTCTGACTGTGCATCAATTTTTTCCTTTATTGAGTTTTTTTTATATTTTATTTTATAGTTTAAAAAAGAACTTTATTTCTCACTACCTGAATAAAGGTAATGAAAGAAGGAAAATAAAATAGAAGATGTGACAGTGAATAGTAGTGTGGAACTATAATAAGTACTATATATATATAGTATATATATATATATTATAATAGCTATAATGTTAAAAGGGTGATACATTCCAATCAAACTCACTTAAAGAAGGTAATAATGACAAAAGTTTCAGTGTTTTCCAGATATGGGGGTTTGGTATCTAAAGAAAGGAAAAAATCTATCAGTTAAAAAGGGAGAGGACTTGCAGAACATATATAATAATTTCTTGAAAATATCCAGAATCAGAACATTTAAAAAAATGATCCCTTTTACTGTGCTAGCATTTTGTAAAGACAATTGAATAACCTTTCCTTTAAAATTGAAACAGGTGATCCAAATGATAAAAAAAAAAAATCTGGTAGGATTTGAATGATAATTAAAGGAAAGCTGATATAAAGAATTCAAGAAATTATTGTGCAAGTTTCATGGGAAAAAAATTCACCAACAGAAGAATGCAAAGGAAACATATTTGGAAAATTAATGGAATTGGTATATGAGGTGAAGATACCAAAAATAGGATAAAAAGGGAAAACAGAATAATTATAGAGTAGACTGGGTGTTGATCACATGTTGATATAATTCTGTCATTTGAGCATAACTATCCTCAAGAGAATTGGGAGAAGAAAGACTTATTTGAAAAAGTCGCTGACTATGTCTCAGTGTGGGACAAACTCAAGATAAAATTTTTGAAAGTGGAAAGCTAGAAGGTCACATGTCTGAGTCACTCAATAAAATGAACAGAAAAAAGCCCCTAAAGTCTAAGATACAATGTTATCCCCATGATAGTGATGAAAGTGAAGAAACCAGTAGAAAAAACTGAAGAAAAGTTGTTAACCAAGCTCAACATATCTGAAAAATACATAGAAACAATTAATGGCAAAAGAAACTTCTGCTATAGTCTCCCTTTTTTAAAAAAAATGTAAAACAAGAAAATATTATTTACTACTTGTGAAAATGAAAAGCTAAGTAAAGAAAGTGTTTAGAAGATGATGTGATGAAAATTCTAACACTAAACTTACATTAACTAGAAATATCTCTTTTTCCTGGGTGCATTTTTATATATACACCATGATCAATTCAGCATTGAGAGTTTGCACCTGTACATGATTTAACATGAGTCCCATTTTTCCCATTCCCCTGCCCTCTCTACTTCCTCCCATGCCCCTTATACATAAGCTTTGTTTCCATTATTTTTTGTTTTTACCATCAGTGTTTTTGTTTCCCTTCTTTACTTTCTCCTGCCCCCTTTCCTTTTTCCCTTTGAACATTTTCTTCCTATATCACAATATCTATCATACATTCTGAACCTCATTTACACTTTCAATTTCTCATACTAGAGAGAAAAAAAAAAAGGTTTCTAAACATCTGTGTCCTATTTATTTCACTTATGAGTATATCCTCAAGATACATAGACATA
>PVIR01043733.1:0-11582 GCA_004026965.1 Petromus typicus
GATACTGGGTGTGGAGACCCACACCCAGCAGCAACCAGTACCACATACCACAGTGCCGGGCGTGGTGGCTCACGCCTGTAATCCCAGCACTCGGGAGGCAGAGGCAGGAGGATTGTGATGAGAGTTGGAGGCTGAGCTCAGGGCCAGCCTAAACCACAAAGCGAGACCCTGTCTCAAAAAACCTAAAAAAAACAAACAAAAAAAAGAATTTTGGTAGAACATTGAATCACTGACATGTTAGTCATTGGTATTTCTAGGTAGTTTAATGAGACTGAGGAAATTTCCTTCAGTTCCTATTATATGATAATTTTTAGCATGAATTTGTATTGGATCTTACTGGAAGTTTGAGAAAAATATTTAAATATAAAAATGTTATGTTTGGAGCTGTCTCGGATTAAAAAAGTAAAACTGTATATTGAGGAGATAATCAAGGATGTTTAAATAAATGCCCATTGAGCAATTGCTAGAAATTTATTAATAAATTCTTAAGTATGATTTTTATAATGTATCTTTGTGAAGGTTTTCATTTTTTTCCTTTGCTTATTTTATTTTAATGGACAAGAGTTGGAGTATCCTAGTTATATCCAACAGCACCTCTGTCTAAGTTGCTTATGCATTTTATTAATAATACCAAAATGCCATAATAAATACAGTACCTTACTGAGTTAGTGCTTTGTGGATTATGTTTGAAATGCTGCACAACATACCACTCAGCTATTTTAGGGAAATTTCCACAGAAATTTTTACTGAGATAGTTCTATTTTTTAATATCAGCACTAAACTCAAAGTATATTAGCATATTTGATTATATAGATTTCCTATGTATGCTAAAGTAGTATAGGGTAATATTTATATAGAATTGTGTTTCAGTTTTATAGATTAATAGACAAATAACAGCTATGTGATGAGATCAGCGTAAACTAGGGGACTTTGATTAATCACTCAGGAAATCAGAGGCAGCATTTATTAGAAAGAAAATAGAGAAGGCATCTAGGTTAGTATAATCATCGCTATGTTTGAGCACATAAAGAGAAAAGTTTAAAAATCTTTGCATTCACAGAATTATTTTCCATCAACGTATTTCTACAAACAATATCACTGAAAACAGTTTTACACTGTGATCTGGAGATTATAATGTGTTTCCCATTTTGCATGCAGGAGACTGTATTTGTACAACATACAGACATCCTTCCCTAACCTGTATTTATATTACTCTCCTCTATCCTGAAGTGCTTCCCAAATTGATTCACATTCTATGCAGCACAATCATTTTCATTTCTGAACTGCACTTCATTTATTATGCATACATATGTTGCATTTTATGAATTTAAGGATCTGGCAGAGTAATCCCCAAATATAACTGAATCTGAAATACTGTTTTATGGCTTCATGAAAAACAACATGATAAATTGTTTACTCTGCATTCTGTGACAAATCTGTCTTTGCAGAAAGTGAAGCTCTAATTGAAATGTACACTTCAGCTTGCTGACAGTAAAAGACAAAAAAATATATATGTATATATCAACTAGGGAGTAATGAACAGGGGATGCATTAGTTAGCAAGAAATTTATTGGGTTCCCACCATGTACAGAAGCCTATTTAGATGCTATATGGGAGAAGTAAAAGTACAGCTTCTGGCCTTCATGCTCACACAAATTAATTTACATTGTCAAAACACATTCACATCTGAGTTTGCATATTTTCTTTGAGCAGCAAACCAGCAGATGTGAGAAAATACATGGCTTAAATTCTACTCACAAGTTCTGAGTGAATGCAGTGAGAACAGAAAAAGCAGAGTGAGACCAAATTTCTTAAATCTCTGAGAGCAATACATGCGGGCCATGTTTTTACAGGTAGAAGAGTTGAAATAGTCCTAATACTTACGTAAACTTGCCGCACAGATTAGTGTTTATAGCAGTTTATTTATTGCAACCACAGAAAAAGGTTATATAGTTACTGTATTTTTTTCATAGGCTGATTCAGTTTTTCATTCATGTATTCGACCACCAAGTACTGAGAATTTCAGACATCAGATAAAGTGATAGAAGACAATGACAAATTAGAAGAAACAGGCAATATATCCACAAGAAATCATTCCTAGCTTTTCCTTCTTTATAAAATCTAATTAATAATTTATCCATACTCAGATGCTATGAATTTTTATTAGCAAAGATGGTACATTTTATTTAATTATTTTCAAAAATTCATGATGTATATTTAGACTTTAATAACACAAAAACACTACTGGACAATAAACTCATAAAATAAATATTATATAACTAAATGACTTTTAAAGATCCTGATTATTGAGAATATAATACTAAAGTTATATTTGACTACAGTGTTTTTATGTTTTATGATTAATGCCCTCTATTTAGAAAGATTACATATGGCACAAGAAGAGCTATTACTTCGAGAAAATTAATTTGACAAAAGTTTCAGTTATAAAGATCGAGATCTTTAAAAGTCATGACAGATTTCTGAGTTTTAATGAACTATTTTAATTAAAGAGCATTTTAATGCACATAGATAATAAAAGTTATTCCATGTTTTTAATGACTTTTAATCATATAATCTTACATGAAAGCTTGTTATTTTACTAATTACAAAAGATATTTACGTATTTCCAGTGTTAGATTTATTGATTGGAAATTATGTAATTAAAAGAAATATGTGTCAAATATGTGAAAATTATATTATGCTAGAGTCAAAATATATTTATAGTCTGATTAAATGTCAGGTATAAACTATTACCTTAGTTAATTAATTTTTTGAGACAGGGTCTCATTTTGTAGTTCAGGCTGGCCCTGGTCTCAGCTTCAAACTCACATCACAGCAATCCTCCTGCCTCTGCCTTCTGAGTGCTGGGATTTCAGGGGAGAGCCATCATGCCTGGCACTCTGGTATGTGGTGCTGACTGCTGCTGGGCATGAGTCCCCAAACTCAGTAATGTACGTGGTTAATGCGGAATCCAACCTGGGCCCTTGCTCTTGCAAGACAGGGGCTGGAACCACTGAGCTAACTCCCCAACCCAATTACCTTCTTTTTGAGACAGGCTTTCACTTTTGTAGTTCAGGATGACCCTGAATTCAGCCTTGAACTCACAGCAATCCTCCTGCCTCTGTCCCCAAGTGCTGTGATTACAGGCATGAGCCACCACGCTGGCACTTTGGTACGTGGTTCGATGGTTGGTGGGCATCGGTCTCCATGCCTGTCATTACTGTATATGGTTACCAGGGATGAAAACTGGGCATTTGTACTTGAAAGGCAAGTGCCAAAATCACTGAGATAAATCCCTGGGCCAAGTATTACGTATATTTGAAAAGTAGTAAAAGCATTGCTTCTGCTATTCTAGGTGTTTTGTGGTTCCAGATTAATATTTGGATTTTTTTTTCACTAGGTCTGTGAAATATGCTGTTGGGATTTCAATCGGGATTGCACTGGATCTGTATAGTACTTGTGAGTTTATAGTCATATAAAGCAACAGGGACATGGTGGTGAGTACTGCAATCCCAAACCTGAAACTGTACTATAAAGTCACCGTGATAAAAAACACATGGTACTGGCAAAGTAACAGACATACAGATCAATGGAGTAGATTAGAAGATCCAGAAACTACTCCAGATACACTGAAATACCTCATCTCTGACAAAGAGCCAAAAATCCTAAATGGAAGAAAGATAGCTTTTTTAACAAATGGTGCTGAAAAAATTGGGCTTTAACTTGCCAAAAACTAAAGTTAGACTTATCTCTTTCATGATGTACCACGCTAAAATCAAAGTGGATAAGAGATCCAAATTTTACAGCAGACACAATAAGCATGCTGCAAAACAGGTTAGGTAAAATTCATGAAGACATTGACTTAGGGTAAGACTTCTTGAAAAAAACTTCTACAGCACAAAAATTGGCAGAAGTACTCACCAAATGGGATCTTATCCTTTTAAAAAGCTTCTGCACAGCAAAAGAAACCACCAAAAGAGCAAAAAGGCAACCAACAGTATGTATAAGAATATTTACTAGCTGTTCCTCATACAAAGGGCTACTATTGAGAATATATAAAAAGCTTAAAAATATCAGCCCACCCTAATTTAAAGACCCAATTCAAAAATCAACATCTGAAATGAACAGATACTTTTCAGAGGAAGAAGTAAGAGCAGCTAATAAGTATATGAAGAAATGCTCAACATCATTAGTCACTGGAGAGATGCAAATGAAAACACTGAGATTTCATCTAAGTCCACAAGGAATGACTTCTAGTTCAGAATTAGCCAGCAACAAATGTTGGTAAGGCTGAGGAAAATAGGGAACCCTC
Source organism: Petromus typicus (assembly GCA_004026965.1). Classification (NCBI taxonomy): domain Eukaryota; kingdom Metazoa; phylum Chordata; class Mammalia; order Rodentia; family Petromuridae; genus Petromus; species Petromus typicus. The sequence continues at coordinate 4,313 of PVIR01043733.1, forward strand.
CTCCACTTTTGGTGAGAATGTAGACTCCTACAACCTCTGTGGAAATCAGTGTGGAGATTCCTCAAAAGCCTAGGATTGGAGGTTCTTGACCTCCTTGACCTGGTTGTTCTTCTGCTAGGTTTATACACAAAATATTTAAAAGATTCAGATCACAGCGACATATGTGCACCCATGTTTATAGCAGCTCAGTTTGTGATAGCTAAATCTTGAAAACAACCCAAATGTCCATCAACAGGAGACTGGGTAAAGAAGATGTGATTCTTTTATAGAATGGAATGTTACTCTGCCATTAAAAATGATAAGATTGAGTCATTTATACTCAAATGGATGTACCTTGAGGACATCTTCATAAGTGAAATAAATAGGTCACAGGTGTGTAAATATTGTATCTTTTCTCTAGTGTCAGAAAATGCAGTTGTAAATGTGTTGTAGTATGTATAGTTGATATTGTGAAGTAGAAAATATTTAAAAGGAAAGAGAATGTATGGGTAAATAATGAGAAGAAAAATAATGTGACAGTGATAAAGGAAAAGGGAAATAAAGCTTATGTATATAGGATATGGGGGTTGCATGGCAGGGAGAAAGGTGAAAAAATAAGAATCAAGTCATGTCATATTCTGGTACAAACTCTCAATTTTGAATGCGATTATGATGTGTATTCATAATGTACCAATAAAGATTTAAATTTTAAAGAAGTAGTAATAGCAAAAGAATATATGTGTTTATTGTCTTATTTATGAATGTATTTTCATCTGATCTAAAAGTGGCTACTTATGTGAAATTACATACCAGGACAGAGTATCTTACCACAACCATACATCATATTCCCATTTATTGCTGTGACTGGGGCCAGTAATTTTGCATGTGGAACTAAGTTTATTTACTATGAGTGGGCTAAAAATGACTCTTAGTGAGTCTGAAAATATATGATGAACAGGCCTGATTCCAGATTAAGTCCACATAAATCATGCAAAAGGGATGAAGATGTATACCCATTCTCACATATCAGAGAAAAGGAAATGGTTCTTAAGAATAGATCAAAAATGTTATTGGACAACACTCAATGTAAGGATGTTAGTTTGGAGTCAGATAATTTCTGGAGCACCTTAATGTCTTGTAACTTCTTGATCTTTAAAATTTTTGACAAATACAAAAATGAGATTGTCTTAATACATTATATATTTTTTATTCAAAAAAAATTTTAGCAATGTCAGCTATTATTGTTGAGGCTATGGTTTACATTCATTATTATTCAGATTTCAGAGTATTAAGCTATACTATTGAGAGCTTCTGAATGCAAGTGTGATTCTTATATTTCACACTGGTAACTCAGTTGTATTGCACACATCACATAACGTTAGCTCATAAGAACTAAAGTAGATAAAACCAAAGTACATTCAAAACTGGTTATTTTTCTTGCATAATCAGTTAAGGAAATTGTAGTTCCTTTCAAAGAGTAGACCAAAAAAAAAAAAAGCACTACATTTCACCATTGGCCATTATATATAGTGTCACAAAAATATTATTCAACGCAATATTTATTTTTGAACCTTGCTTGAATATTATCATCTAAATTTATATAGGTAGTCCAAGGTCAATATTTCTACATTAATAAGAATAAAATAGTGATATTATTATGACAAGTATTGTTTTATAGATAAAATGTCAAGGTATATAAAAAGAAAGAGAAAACTATGTGGTACATGCTCTAGACCTTGATTTCTAAGATAATGTTAGTGGCAAAGACACATGCAACAAATTTTCTAACATCATGGTACAAAATTTATTTCTTGAAAGCATTCTGAGGCAGAACTAAATGGAATTCATTTTTTTCTAGAAATAGAAATCATTTTGTTTTAAATATTTAGTTGATTATTTCTCAGATATTTGACAATGAGAAAAACACTATAAAATACATTAAATATATTTATAGAAATAGTTCATAAATGTCTTTATAATTTAACTTATTTCTTAGCTCATGAACAAATGCATGTGGTGAATTAAACATTGACCTGATTCATTAATAATTCTCCCATTTTCAGTGAATAATACAAGCATCTCTTGATGAATATCATTTGTTCTGAGACATTCATAATTTTTTTCTATTGACAGTTCAAAGTATAGAGGTAGTGAGGCAGGAATTAATTTGTAAAATAATATATTAAAATATTATATGTACAGATAATGTACACTTTTGTGAAACAGTATATCTGTATACCCAAAATACAAATAGAAACATGTATTTATACCTAATGTTTATCTAATACAGGTTGTACCCATTTCATATTTTTTTACATATTCTCAAGGTCATAAATGGTATCAAAATAAATCATTTTCATTATGTTAGCTTGTATTAAGATAAAATTAATTTATCTAATTTATAAGTATTTTCAGTAAGATAGATAAGCTATAGTAACTGGTAAAATGGTTGTTTGAGGTACAATTCAATAAATCTACTTTTTTTAACATTATAACAGTTACTAATATCTTCAGTTTCCTGGAGGTTTTGTATATTTATTATCAGTTAAAGAACCACTGAATGAATTTGAAATATAGTAGAAAATGACGGGATGATTATAGAAAGGAAAGAAAGATAAATAGCATTATCTAGAAATTATAAAGGATTTCAAGGAAAGTGGATAATTAGCAAGAAGACGAATACCAAGAATTGAGCCAAGGAAGATGATATAGAATATAAGTATAAAGTGAGACTGCTTACAACAGCTTCTGAATATGGAAGAGAAATTCACTCAATGAATTTTATGACTGAGTCTTTTCTGTTACTGAGGGAAATTCTTTCCTCTGTGTTCAGATTTTAACATGAATTCAACAACAAACATATTACTTCTGAATGCCATTTAAATCATCAAATCAATTACCTGCCAGTTCAACTGAGGTGAGTAGTGGTTAGGTTATGTTTTAATAGACCTAATTTTATGACTGTTTTACCTCAGACATTGGTATTCTCGTATGTCATAATGCCTGCCACTAGTTTTTCAACCCTGCAGTATGCAAGGTAAAATTCTAGAGGGTTCTTAAGAGCTCATATTTTAATCTCTAGTCTTGACATGCATAGTCTTTGTAGCTAGAAATGAAGAGCCAATATCTGTCACTGGCTTTCAGCAGAAATGAAGAGATAATAATCCAGATGACCTATTCACTTCTTTTGGAGTAAAAAAAGAGATATAATATACTATAATTTTTCAAAGTAGTTAGGAGTTTATCTAGAAAGTAAATCAAAGGAGCTCTCTTTGATGTGATCTTTTCTCAAAAAAAGTAATAGCATAAGCCTGCAGACAGGATGTCCAATCACATCATAAGGGAAGTGGTGCTGTCATTTATCCTCTAATCAGAAGAGGTGAGAGCTGAATTTTCATTCAAATACTTTTAAGAACTTAGAGCTTGAGTGTTTCATCAATTAGTAGAAATGAGGAGTCTCATTTAGAATTAATTTACTACATCAATAGCTGGAGTTTAGTTCACATATAGGCAATATATTACACAAAAGTGTGGTATAAGTGTTTCTGTACTCAAATATTCCATTGGCTGTATTCAGAGCTTCTAAAATATTCCTTACTGTCACAAGCAGAACTTCCTAGAAGTTATAATTTTTGATGACTATGTTGGGCTTCTTTGCTACTTATTGCAGAGCCCGGTACGCTCTTACCTTAGACTTGAGAACCATTCAACTAAATTTACTTTAGACAATTAGTAATTTATGTGAAGTTTAATGTTCAATTGTGTATTAAAAACATATATAAATGACACAAGTGTTTTTTTCAAAAAGTCTAATAGCTAAAGTTAACATTCTTCATTAATATCACAGTCATTAGTGATGATATAGTTCATCTTTAAAATAGAAAAATCTTTATTTCCCCATTGATTTTTGTCAATAATCTTGATTGTGAATCGAATACTGAGACATATTAAAATAAATTCATGATATTTTTGCATCTTACAACATAAAAATTGCTATTCTTGGTTTTTTTATCAGTTCATTCAAGTTTATATTCAATACCAGAAAGTGACCAACAAAATATTAGCTAATTGTAATTTATTAATATACTCATGTAGCATATTAATATTTTAATTTTTTGAGTCAAAGATAATAATTTTCTTTTCTGTTCATGTAGAACATTAATAAATACCTTTAAATGTACTGTGGCCAAGTGCAGTCCTTCATCACCGCTCCCTAAGCGTAGTGTTCTTCTGTTTCATCTCTGTTATTGCGTTATGCTTTTTCTCTGTATTCATAACTTTTAATATTTTAATTATGTCCCCAAACTGTAATTAATAACATATTAAAGTTACCTGTCATGCTGACCACTAAATATTGTAATTATTAAAAAGCAAAATTACATTTTTGTTTTGTTTATTTAGACAAAAATTTACATCTAACTATGTAACCAATGCTACCCCTTCATTTGGAGCAATATTTCTGGGTCAACTTCCTATGTCCTGAGAACAAAGGCATGTGTAATCTGTGGGTCTCATCAGACTAGGCCAGAACGTATATTTTACAAATAAAATTTAAATCTTGTATATGAATGATAATTTTTAAGACACAAGAATTTGCATATTATAAATTTCATGTTTTAAAACCATAAAATTTTTGCACCAAATGTGCTACTAGAAGACTGATACATGAAAAGATTTGAATCAAACATTTTTTTTTTTCAGGAAAGAAATTCATGCTTATTTATTTGTACAAGCACTGTAGAATATTAAGAAAAAAGTAATGGCTTCTCTAAGACTTTACAAATTTCATTCAAAGTAGATGCAAAAATTTGAAGTAACTGAAATGATTTGTCAATGTATTTTAAAAATTATAATACTATCCAACTCTAGCAACTCATCATTTTATTGCTTTTAAAGGAGTAGCCAAACATATTATTCCACTAATTAGAATTCTAATCATTTGGTAGGATATTGTCAAAAATGTTAGTGAATGGTAAAATGTCCACCAAAATACATTAGGTATTTCATTGGTTGTGTTTGCCTTCAAGCTTTAAAAATGATCCTGATTCATTTTACCATCAAGAGCTATTTTACAAAATAAAGCAGTCAGTTTCCAATTAATTACTTAAAACTCTGAGCCTACCCACCTTTATCAGAGGTAACTAAATAATAAGAAGGAAATAGAATACTCTGTCCTGTAAAATAACTTCCTCCAGTAATCAAACATCAAACCTATGAGATCTCCCCAAGAGACATGTGAGTCTTGACTGGAATTTTATAATAGAAAATTGATTTTAAAAGTATTTTCAAATGGGACTTCCAATCCTAGCTTTGCGAGGAATCTCCACACTGCTTTCCACAGATGACATACAAGTCCACACTCCCACCAACCGTGCAGAAGGGTACCATTTTCTCTGCAGCCTTGCTAACATTCATTACCGACTAATTCTGAACTAGCAGCCATTCCTTGTGGAGTGAGATGAAATCTCAGTGTTGTTTTTATCTGCATCTCTCAAATGATCAGTGATGTTGAGCATTTCTTCATATACTTAACTTCTCTTCTTCCTTTGAAAAGTATCTATTCATTTCAAATGACTATTCTTAAATTGAGTCTTTAAATTTGGGTGGGCTGATTTTTTAAAGCTTTTTATATATTATCCATAGTAGCGCTTTGTCTGAGGAACAGCTGGTAAAGATTCTTTCCTATATTCTTGGTTGACTTTTCTCTCTGTGTCTGCTTGGTATATACACAAATTAATTAACAGATTCATATCACGGCGACATATCTGCACTCATATTTATAGCAACTCAATTTGTGATTGCTAAATCTTGGAAAGAACCAAAATACCCATTAATAGGAGACTGGATAAAGAAGATGTGACTCTTTTATAGAATGGAGTATTACTCTGCCATTAAAAATGATAAGATTGAGTCATTCATGCTCAATCGAAAGTACTTTGTGGATATCCTCATAAGTGAAATAAATAGGTCACAGATGTGCGAATTTATCCGGAGTGAGAAAGTGAAGATGGAAGTGAGTTGCAGTATACACAGTTGATATTGTGAAATAGAAAATATTTAAAAGAAAGGAGGCTGTGGGGGTAAATAATGAGGAGAAAAAGAATGTGATAGAAATAAAAAAGGAAACAAAGCTTATGTATATAGGGGGTTGGTGGTTACAGGGTGGGTGAGATGAGGGGAAAAATAAGAATCAAGTCTGGTCATATTCTGGTACAAACTCTCAATGTTGAATGCGATGATGATGTGTATTTATAATGTACCAATAAAGATTTTAATAAAATTTTTTTTATAACATAAACATTTGATTCATTTTCTACAGAAATGTATTTTTAATTTCCACAATTAATGAATTTTATAAATTTTCTTTACTATTGAATACTAATTTTATGTCATATTAAGTAGAGTAAATAATGTATATGCTTTCATTTTATTTTTTTAGGCCTGTATCCAAATCAGCTATTGTTTATCTTTCAGAATTCCCATATGTCCCTGGGAGCAATCTAGATTTTTACTGTAATTGGATGAAAAGTTTTTCATATCTATTACACATATCTGCTTTGTGGTATTATTCAAATCTTGTATTTATCTTCTGATATTTTGCCTAGTTATCCTACTATCATTTAAAATGAGACTTTAATTTCCTAATCTATTATGGTGTCTCTACTCATTTGTTCATTGCATTGCCTAAATGAACTATTAAATTCTTTAGTCTTTGTCCTATGTGGTCTCTGGACTCTGTACTAAATTAGTGTAGTGATCAGATAATGTTTGGACAGAGATTTCCTTAAATGATTTTGAAACTTCTCTCTTGGCTTTTGTCTTAGTAAGGCTGTGTGTGTGTATGTGTATGCAAATATGTGAGAAAGTGTCTATTCCAGCACATCTTTCACTTTCCAACCACTACAACTTTATTTTGCACTCCTTATGTGTTCCAGCCCTCAAAGTAAACAAACAATAAGTATGATTCTTTTGGTGTCTTTGTCATCACTGCTTCCATGAACATTTACATGACTTTTTAGAGTCTCAGAAATGTGTTGGAATTTCCCAGAGCCCCATAAGTTTTTTCTAGATTTTTATTTTAAATTTCTGTTTAGCATTTGCTTATTATTGAAAAATATACAGATAATAGGGCTACACACAATGAACATCTCTGAAATAGGCTGAATAAAGGCAGGGCTTTTGAGTGAGGGATTAGTGAGCCAAATAATTACAATTCACTGCAGAGGTGTTTTCTGGCAGTGTAAACTGCTTTGCCCCTCTGGAGACAGCTTGCTTGCTCATTTCTCCATTA
>PVIR01043734.1:0-11592 GCA_004026965.1 Petromus typicus
GAGGCTGACTCAGAGCTGCGACTATATTCAGTCTCCCCGGCAGCATGCTGAATCATATCATTGCAAATATAGGCCTGTGTTGAACAAGCCAGGAAACTCACCACCTCCTCCTTCTCCACAGCCTGCCTGTTGCCTGACATCTGGACCGCAGCCCGGCTCCAGCACAGCTCCCAGGGTGAAAGGGAGATGTCGCTTGGACACGAGGTCCCAGTGAAGAGACGTGCAAACTCTGGCAGAACCAGGGAAAGACATGTATTTGGGACACTGACAACTTTTCTCCAGGCTGGAGCACACCTCGTGTTTGTGGGTGGGTGGCGGGGTGATTTCCTATGTTCCTTCTTGCTTCTGTAGCACACCGGTGACAGACAATGGTCATATATATAGTTTCAAGGCTAAGCTTCTCTCTCGGATTTTTGAATTTTAATGTAGGAAATTATGTATTTGCTAAAAATAACATTTTAATAATTCTTCTAGACCCAAATGTCGCAATGTCCTCTAGACTCAAATCCCAGTGGGGTTGTAATGTGACAGAAAGAAAACAGAAAGTCAAGATCTAGAATTCAAAGGCAGTTAGAGCCTTCCGGAATCTGGCTTGCAAAACTATTGGGAACCCTGTCACTGTGGGCCTGTAACAGGACTAACAGACTGGACTGTGTGGGCTCTGAATCGTGGTGTAGGTCAGCAGAAGCTTCCCCGGGAACTATCCTCTTGCAGGCCCAGCTTTTGAGGGGGTTGAAATTTTATATACGATATTAGCCACAGCAATGATGAGCAAATTCCTATATTTGTTTCAAAGTATGTATTTTATTTTTCTTTCTGTTTGTACGGGTAGAATTCAATAAATAACAACTGCTGAGGCTAGAAATGGCCAACTGTGACTCTGGTTTTTCTTCTGTTTTTTTTTTTTTTTTTTAATACATAATTTCTGAAAACATTCTTTTGAAATGCTAAAAGGCACTGAAATATTTAAGTAAACAGACCATTAGATTTGAGAAGCTTAGTGTCCAACAACAAAGAAACAATAGAGCAATTTCCTGTTTGGTAGACAGACTGGGAAGCTACCCTGAAGGAGACAAAAAATAAGAAATAAATATTCTAATAAATGCTGGCTGACAAGAGACCTTCCAAGCAGATTCTACAAAAGGTTACCTTTCTACAACAACAGCGAATTCCACAGTTTGAGATAAGCTTTCCGTTCTGAAGCATCTTCCACAGGCGTTCATCTTATTGTCGCTGCAGCAGACCGAGGTGATCCTCAACAATTACAGATGAGAAAATGGAGGGTCAGAGAGGCTCCACTACTTGCCAAAGCTCACTCAGCAAAGTAGAGACCGAACCAATGCTAAAAATCGTATCTTTGTATTTCAAACTCAGTGTTATTTTCAGGATCTATTGCTTCAAGTAGAAGACATTATAATCCCCCATTCAACGTTTGGATGCATTTCCGGGTACACCTACCACCGGCCGTCAGCTCTCCCCCTTTGTCTGACTACTTCAGCTTGGGTTACACTTATAGGACTATTATTACTCCTGTTTTATTAATACTAATTCTACTGAACAGACCTTTGTAAAAACCTTTCTGCTAAGGATTTTCAAGACATTCTGCCTGAGGGAAAATCCAAGTCCTCAGCAGCCATACAACTTGATTTCAGGCCACATAGTATGCTACAGGAAGAGCGATGTCTCCTCTTCCTCTCTCATCCCCTACTAAATCCTAGGCCCCAGGTCAGCAGCCGGACACAGTCTGCTACTCTGTATTTGACTCAGTGTTTACACTGGGTCAATACAAAAGCGAAGAGCCTCCTCTCCTCCTGGAAAAGATGAGAAAATATTTTTGAAAAAGTTTTAAAATGCCAGAATGGCATATATATACTAAGCATTATTGTCACTGTGCTATTTTGTGGACATGACAGAAACATCTTTTATTTTATTGCCCTACACCCTGCCTTCTATATTTAATGGCCCATTTTTTTTCTATAGTAGCCACTCAGGAAAAATGTGTGGATATTAATATTGATTTGAATACCTTCAGATATCTCTCTCAAGACTATTTTTTAGGTATTAATTCCAAAGTATTTTTATTAGATGTATGGCATTATTAAAGAAATATATATTCTAGCGCTGGGGATTTAGCTCAGTGGTTCTGGTGCCTGCCTTGCAAGTGCAAGGACCCGGGTTCGATCCCCATAACCAATGCTGGGCATGGAGATTCACGCCCACCAGCAATCAGTACGACATACCACAGTGCCGGGCGTGGTGGCTCACTCCTGTCATCCCAGCACTAGGGAGGAGACAGGAGGATTGCTGTTAGTTCAAGGCTGAGCTCAGGCCCAGCCTGAACTACAAAAGTGAGATCCTATCTCAAAAAAAAAAAAGTTATGCTGTACGAGCCCATGCACACAAAAGTGCATACAACGTATATATGCAGCTTGATAAATAAATAAAAGAGAGGACAAGTGTGCTGCTAACTCTGTCCCCTGTGCTCACCTCACAGAGTCGGTTAGTTGGAACCTGTGAACTAGGCATTGATTCACTTGTATGGCTCAGGAAGTAAAACAGCAACTCGTAATTATGGTATTTCACTCTACGTGTGTGTGCCAATGAAGAGAGGCCTTTATTTTTATTAGACAGACATGAGAATTTTTTTGTTGAATTATTAAGCTTAAGCTTATCTCTCTTCATTTCAATGCCATAATAAAAATATTAAAGGAAGTTTTGTTACTTGTATATACTAACTCTATTATATATTTTATATACGGCCCAAGATAGTTCTTTACTCTGTGTGGCCCAGGCAAGCCACAAGGTTGGACTCAGTTTTCCCACTAGGCTGTTTGCCTTTTCTTAGTGGTTTGTAGGAACTCGAAATATTTTTGTTTTGTTTTGTTTTGTTTTTTTTTGAGACAGGGTCTTGCTTTGTGGTTCAGGCTGGCCCTCAGCTTAGCCTCAAACTCACATCACAATCCTCCTGCCTCTGCCTCCCGAGTGCTGGGATGACAGGCGTGAGCCACCACGCCCGGCACTGTGGTATGTGGTACTGGTTGCTGCTGGGGTGAGTCTCCACGCCCAGTATTGTTATGTGGTTACTGGGGAATCGAACCCAGGCCCCTGTGCTTCAAGACAGGCACCGGAACCACTGAGCTATATCCCCAGCCCTCGAAATATTTTTGATACTAGTCTGTTGCTCCTTACAACTGTTACTAATATTTTCTTCCTCTCTGTGGCTATCAGTTTTACCTTTTGAAGATAACATTACCTTCTTTTGGGATTTTTCTGACAACCTATTGTCATTAGCCCACTGAAACAGACTTTTTAGTACAACATGAGGTAAAGATTCAATTTTATATTTTCCAGGTGGATTCCTCATTTCCCTGGCCAGTTCGTGTGTGTGTGTGTGTGTGTGTGTGTGTGTGTATGAATTTCTTGCTTCTCCTACTGGTCTTCCTATGTAACAGTGCCAGTGAGTTTCACTTCTTGAAGGGCACCTTGACATTCCTTTTTTTGTCATTATGCTTCTACAAGGATAGAAGAAAAAACAAGGGCCTCCCACAAGCTAGACCAGTGCTCTACCACCAAACTACATCCCAGTTTCTCTTGAATATGTTTAACCCTGTGATATCAATACGAATTTTAAAATCAGCATGTAAAGTCAAAGAAAAAAAATACAACTTCATAGATTTGAATTTTGCCTGAAATTTATAACTTAGGTGACATCTTTCCAAAAACCAACTCTTTTAACTCATAAATTTGGAATAAATGCCATTTATTTGATTTTCATTTTTTAAAGTCTGCCAGTAGCCCTTTTAATTTTTATAATAGAGATCCTGGACAAAGACATTTTGTTAGATTTATTCCCAAGGATATCAGTTGTTTTATGCTATTGTAAATAGTAACTCATTTTCTTTTCAATTTGTTGGCTGATCATATGAATTAAATTTATTGCTTAAGTATTGAATGTGAATAGTATAACTATGGCAAATTCTTGTAATAATTATAATAATTTCTCCTTGAATTCCTTTGTATTTTCTACACATAATTATATCATCTGTGAACAGTGACAACTGTTTTCCCTTACTTTTGCATTCTTATACCTTTTCTTTTTTTGTTTTACTGAGATGCCAAAGAACTCTAGGACAAGTGTAAACAGAAGCAGCAACAGTAGGAGTTCTTGTCTGGGTCCAAGTTTCTTAAGTTTCAATATTAAATGTGATGCACTAAGACTGTAATAGATACTCTTTGTCATATTAAAGAAATTTCATTCTAGTCCTATTTTACTAAACATCTTATCATGAATGAATGTTGACTTTTACCAGATATTTTTCCTTCATCTCTGTGATAACACATCATTTTTCTTCTGCTAATACAGTTAATTACATGAACGGCTTTTTCAGAGTTATACTAAATCTGCAAACCCAGGAAAACCCAAGGTTAGTCATGAGATTATATATATATATATATATTCATATATGAGCTCAGCCTACTAAATGAAGTTTATGCTTTACATTTACAGATGAGATTGGCCTTTACTTTTCTTTTCTTCTTCTTTGTGAAGTATTAGAAGTAAGGTTTCATGTAGTTCATAAACTGTAGTAGGTGATGTGACTTTTCATCTTATTGTTTGTAGGGGTGTGTATAAACTGGAAATATTTCATCCTTGAATTGAGTGGTGAAACCATCTGAACCCAGAGAGTTCTGAATGAGGAAAACATTTTTAAGTAATGAAAGAATAATTTATTCTTATTGATTTTGGTAAGTTACATTTTCCAGGAATATTTATGTTTTAAATTTATTTTCTGTCATATTTGAATTACATTTACATATACGGTATCCTATAATCTTTTTAATGTGTGTAGTATCTGTAGTAATGTCTACTTGTTCATTCATTCCTGATACTATTTGGACATTTCTTCTCTACTCAATCAAATTGTTATTAGTAAATTTAAGGAGACAAATTTTATTTTTTGCTCTCTACATTTTTATATAATGTTTCAATACCATTAATATCATCTCATCTTAATTTTTCTTCTTGTGTACATTCTTTGTTTCCTAATTCCTGAAGTTAGAATAACCAGCTTTTCTTTTTTACTAATTACTTCTTTTTGAAGTTATAAATTTATCTCTGTGTGATATCTTTACTATATCCTCTCATACTAGAGTAACTACCTTGAAATAAAGGAAAGAAAAAGCACAAACAGAAAGGCAAAAATCCCTGATTTTTATCGTGCCAGTTCTATTCCTTGCTCTATTTCACCACTTTCAATTTTACATCATCAGTTGTTTAAGAACCAGTTGGGAAAGTCCCTGAGTAGTAGCCACTGTCTGTTGTAGGCTATTGTAAGCCAGTCATGGCACCTCACTGAAGAAATCTTCAAATTTTAAGTAATATTTTAAGTACAGTTTAGTTCAGAACATATTCTAATTAACACTATACTTTGGTGTTTTGACCACTCACTTTTATTACTGTTTTCAATTATATAAGAATATCTCAAGGTTTTTGAGAATTCAGCTTAATTGTACTTTTACTAAAAAGTATTCTTAACATAAATTTCAACCTGTTTCCACCTGAGATGATCGGGATAATTTCAATGACAGCCACAGGGTCAATGTGACTAATAATTTGAGTCTGTGCTTCCTGCGTTATTAACGTGGAAGTTCAGAGGAAGGACTTGCTCCATGGTGACAGTGGTAACTCTGAACATCTGGCGCACAGACTCTTCCCATTCTCCACTTCTTCCTCCTGCCCAGCCAGTTGGAGCATTCTTGTCTCTACCTCTTCCAAGTCTCCTGCCCAAGATATTTATAGTAACTTTCTGGTGATGCTTGCTATATTCCACCTTGTATCCCAGCTGTCCAACTCCTGGGCATCCTGGGTTTCTGAAGATGAGATGAGAACAGCTTCATTCTTCAGTGTGTCTTCTGCATGACTACCTTTACCCCTAACTAGATACCACCAGGAGTCTTGGATTTAAAGAGTAATCTGCTAATATGTATCTAATAAATGCTGGGATGAAAATAAATGAGTAAGTGAGGATCAACGAAAGGTAGAAGAAACCACAAGTAAATATCAAATGGATATGTGGTAAGAAAGAAAAGACCATCCACATGTTCTAGCTTCAGTTGGCCACAAAAGAAAGTATCAAAATTATGAGTGTTTAGTAAATAAGAGAAAGGCAATGTCCACAAACAAGGAAGGGACCTTGGGAGATTCTTGAAGAGTCCTAAAGCTTTTGATAACAAATCTCAGTCAGATTGAGTTTTAGGCTGAGCGGCAGCTATGGTCTACACCACTCTTCACTCCCAGCTCAGATTGTAATGAAAGAATTTTCACTAAAGCCAAGAAAGCATGATGCATAGCTTCTGCATTCTGTGTGCAAGACCCCTCCAGGTTGTTGTAATGACCTTCACCCTCCTCATAATCACACACAGGCACCAAAGAATTTCTAAGCGTGAAGCAAAGCATACAGGTGCCTAGGATTTCCTCAGCTACATTTTCCTGACCATCCATAGCACCCCAGGACTCCACACTGAGCTGTGCACTCCCCTTTGCTGATGTCCTAGGTCACAAAAGCAAAGCAGCACAGATAGGCAAAGTCTAGATGATCAGTGGTATCTTTGTCTTCATGAGAAGGAGCTAACATGTACCTGAGCCACTTTCTAAGCCTGCCACCCCCTCTACAAAATGCTCCCTACAATAGCCCCTTTCTTGTCACTTGTCATTTTGCATTATGTTTAGTACCTATGCCATCCCACCTTACAGTCACATTTACAGCTTCAGTACTGTAGGTTAGAAGAGTCTTGGAGAAGTCATGTCACACTTGTGTCATCAAAAGGTCTAGCTCAGTGCCACTCATCAAAGAAGCACCCAACAGTAAGCAGTCAACAGAGTTATGCCTGAATGCTTCTTAAATGCTAGGCCAAATCAGGGAAGTTGTCCTCTGGGTAGTAGGTTGCTGTTGAAACTTGATCATTGTATTCATTCCTTAGGCTGCCGCAAGAATATTCCCAGTGGTGGGCTGTTCTGAACAGAAATTTATTGTTTTATAGAAGTCTAAGGTCAAGGTGTTGCAGTATTGATTCTTTTTAAGGTCTGTGAGAATCTGTTTCCTGCCCCCTCCTATCTTCCAGTGGTTTGGAGCATGCCTTGGCTTGGAGATGGTTCTCCCTCTATCTTCACATCATCTACTTCCATAGGTGATGGTCTCTATGTCTAACTGTCCCCTTTTTATAAAGATACCAGTCACTGCAGAGTGTACACTCTAGTGATCTTAATGGGATCATTTATAAAGATTATTAAGTTCCAAATAAGGTCACTTGTACAAATACTCAAGCTCAAGATGTCAGCAACTCTTTTTTTTTTGAGACAGGGTCTCACTTTGTGGTTCAGGCTGGCTCAGCCTCAAACTCACATCACAGAAATCCTCCTGCCTCTGCCTCCCAAGTGCTGGGATTACAGGCACACTGGCACTGTGGTATGTGGTGGTGATTGCTGCTAGGCGTGAGTCTCCATGCTCAGTACTGTATGTGGTTACTGGGGGATCGAACCTGGGTCCTTGCACTTGCAAGACAGGCGCTGGAACCACTGAGCTAAATCCCCGGCCCCATGTCAGCAACTTTTAAGGAATAGATTTCAACCCATAAAAATTAATATTTGGGCATATGCAAACTCAGAGGGTAGGTATTTCAAAGTGTAGACAGGAAATGATGCAAGGTATGGAGAGGGGACAAGGCCTAGTGTTTGTGTACTTTAGAAGCGATTGGTTGCATTAAGCTCTGTGATTAGGGTAATCTAATGAATACTAATGCATCTGAAAAGTGTATCTATGTACATAAAATCTGCTTGTTTACATATAAATTTCCAGTATAGACACTGACTCACTCTATCTCTGTGGTTATACATTTCCTGATTTTTATGTTTCAAGACACGGCAGCATAGCCGATTCCAGCATCCCTTCTGTCTTGCAACATGAGGCCCTGCCTATTGTGATGGGTGCCCTTGGCGAGGGCTTTGATCAGGAAGAGGGAGTTGTCACAGATGGGATCTCAGAAAAGAAGACTGACAGCTTGGCCATCCCTCCTCAGAGTACATTATGTAAACCACTTTCATCCCCCATTCTGGAAGGACTGTGTTCTACCCTAGATCGACAGCTCCCAGGAGACTGGCATCTGCTAAGAGTAGACTACAGATGGCATAGTATTATCTCCACTCAAGCAATTCTT
This sequence comes from Petromus typicus, assembly GCA_004026965.1. Classification (NCBI taxonomy): domain Eukaryota; kingdom Metazoa; phylum Chordata; class Mammalia; order Rodentia; family Petromuridae; genus Petromus; species Petromus typicus. The sequence goes on from PVIR01043734.1 coordinate 8,215, forward strand.
CAACATGCCCTAGCTGTGACCCAGGTGCTGCTTTTGAGAAATGCTGCAGAATCACAAGCAAATAGATGCTTCTCAGCTTTCTGGTATTGCTCGTGGAGATTGTAATAATCCCTGAGGTGATGAAAGAGGTATTTGTGTTGCTGGGAGAGCGATGATGATGGTGGTGGTCAGAGTGTTGGTGATAGTGAGGATGGGAAATGTACACCTGAAGTTATTTATGTCACCTACTGAAGCCTGCCACGTAGAACTAGACGTGGGACTTTTTATATCCCTTCCGACACCTAGAGCAGGATTCTCCACAATAGACGCTAAGTCAATACTTGGCACATGGGTACATAATTATTCAATGTGACCATTTCCTAATGCGTTCACAGTTCTTCACCTAGGAATTGAGTCCTCATTCTACCACTGATTAATTCTGTGACTCTACAGAACTTACGACAACAAATCTTGGCACACAATCTCAGGGTGGTGAACCTCTTAGAGACCGAGTACCCAAACCGTAACCCCAAACCCACTTATTTATAGCAAAATGCCAACACCACAATTGAACCTGAATACTGAGGCTTCAGTCGAAGCAAACAACTCATACATCAATGGCGTTTGTGTTAAAAGAAGAACGAATAGCATGTGCACAGTAGGCTCACCACCACTGTCCCTATCCAGACATAGCAAATGCTTGGGCTTACTATGTTATTATTACAAAACGAATAACAGGACTCTGTCAGTATTATTCTTCTCATTATTATTCTAATTTAGAATTCATCTTGAAGCCGTCTCAAGTTCCTAACAGGCTAATCATAGAGGCCATGAGCCCACTGTCCACTTTAAGCACCAGCAGAGCTATGGGGAAACCAAGGAGGTTTAACACCGCTCTCCGACTGTTACCCGTGACAGCCACGGGCTCCTCCTTCACCCCACACTAACTGTGAGCTGCAGCGAGGAAGTCAGCCTTAGAAATAATGAACATATTAAATGACTCAGCGATAAAGGATTGGAATTGATGTTATCGGTTCAGTAAGCCAAGCCTCCTTCGCTGTGAGGAGCATTTCTAAGCCCTTTGTCTTTGGGAAGGGAGGACAGAGGACTTGGCTCGGCTTCTCCCTCCGCGTTCCTGTCACAGCATTTCTCAGAAGCGCGGGGAGAGAAGGAGCAGAGACCTCCGGTAGCTAGGACGCTCTGCCTTTCCCATTGTTCTCACTGATGGTCTCTTAAATCCTTATAGCTACATTCCCGCTGAGGTTTGTAGACGAGCTCATCTTGTTTCTGGCCAGTTGAAGAAGGGGAACTATATTCAAGAAGAGGCCAAGATCCACTGAAAGTTACCAATATATAAAAGTATTTTGTGTCTTTCTAAGAAAGTGGTAAGTAGTTGGCTTGGAGAGAGAATTCTACCCATCTATTTATAGAGCAGAAATTATTAATCAAGATGAAAAATTCCCCCTCTCTCTCTCTCTCCCTCTCTCTCTCTCTCTCTCTCTCTCACACACACACACACACACACACACACACACACACACACACACACACACGACTCTCAACTTTAGCAAATAGTCGTTCAGCGGCCCTGGAGGATAAGGTAACTACAGGAGAGGAAGCAGGTGCAGTCCGCGGCCTTGTGTCCCGGCTGAGGTAACCATCACTCTGTGAGGTAACCACAGTGTGCTGTGGAACCTGAATGAGTCCAGCTGGGAGAATTGGAGAAGTCAGCTGCAGCCGTAGCCCACTCCAATCAGGGCTTTGTTTCTCCCTGGCTTTGTTAGTAGCTGATTGTCTCAATTTGGGTTAGATCTGAATCAGCTGTTAGCATTGTGGAACTATCCAGACCAACTACGCTTCTATACTTCTTAATAATAGCCCATATTTATTTAGTACCGCTTTTCTGCACAGCCTCCAACATGCATTATTCCATTTTATCCTCCCCCTATCCCTGGGAACTTGTTCTGGCAGAAATCAAGGAGGGCTCGGTGCTGAGTGCAACGCTACCGCCCCATAGGAACCTGATGTGTTTTTGTTGCATGAGGCTGGCTGACCAGCTGGATGAAGGAAATTACCTATTTAGTTTAAGTGGCTTTCCTAAAACGTCGTGGGTCTTTAATACCAGGCTGGAAACATAATCCAGCTTTCCCCTATTCCTGTGCACCAACCCCTCTCTCTGCCTTTGAGTACCACACAGTCAGGAGTCAGCCCCTCCCCAGGTGGACTGGCACCTTCTGTGAAACTTCCTGCCTTGCTAAAGTCATCACACTTTGCACAGGGCCCAGCGGTTATTTTCAGGCTCTGCATTGATTTGCAGAGCTCAGGAGAACAGCAAAGGAAATGTTTTCTTCATTAACAGTATCATCACCATCATTATCAAAATTCACTCAGAAAGACTAAGAGATGCACAGCACATTTGCTTTTTTATACTTCCTTATTTTTCCTGGCTGGACTTTTCATTATTAAGGGTCTAAAACTATGAGTTAAAATGACTCATGTATTTTTGTAATAACTAGTTGTATACACAACTTTTAACTCAGAAAATGTTGAAGTCACAGCCTTACAGACATAGAAAAGAATCACTCAAACCCTGCATCCTTAGTACTAGGTTCAGATTTTCAAATAACCTCCCTAGCTTTGTCATAATGTATAGTAACAATTAAAACTATGGTTTCTCTTCCTTCACCAGTTATGAGTCTATTATAAATATTTCCATATTGCTCTGTCAACACTATAATTACCATTTTAATAACTGTAATATTCTGTCATGATGATAGTCATCATTTATGGAATTTTACCTCTCTTTGTTGGGCGTGGTTGCCAGTTATTTGCTCTTACAGATAACATTATAGTGAATGTATTTTAATTATAGAGCACAGTGCTTCACTTGGATGCCCATAGCTCATACAGATGTCTGGATTGGTATACAAAATTCAGCAGTGTTTTGTTGTGTAGTTAATGCATCCTTAATATGGTGTTACATATTCCTGAATATTGAAATCTTCTTCCTCAAGAAATTTAGTTGGGGGGCCAGGGAGTTAGCTCAGTGATTCCGGCACCTGTCTTGCAAGCGCAAGGACCCGGGTTCAGTCCCCGGTAACCACATACCATACTGGGCGTGGAGACTCACACCCAGCAGCAATCAGTACCACATACCACAGTGCCGGGCATGGTGGCTCACTCCTGTAATCCCATCACTTGGGAGGCAGAGGCAGGAGGATTGCTGTGATGTGAGTTTGAGACTGAGCTCAGGGCCAGCCTGAACCACAAAGTGAGGCCCTGTCTCAAAAAAAAAAAGAAAGAAAGAAATTTAGTTGGCAATGAGCTAAATGCTCATGAGACCCCTAGAAATAGTATAGCACAATATTACAGTCTGCTGTTGGATGGACACCAATACCT